>OX345644.1:722500-775000 GCA_947044365.1 Petrosia ficiformis
AAGAAACATTAAATTAGTAACCTGTCTGTCTGTTCATGAGTCCATCAGTTTGTCTGTCCGTTCAGTCCATCAGTTTGTCTGTCTATTCATGAGTCCATCAGTTTGTCTGTTTGTCCATGAGTCCATCAGTTTGTCTGTCTGTTCATGAGTCCATCAGTTTGTCTGTCTGTTCATGAGTCCATCAGTTTGTCTGTCTGTCCATGAGTCCATCAGTTTGTCTGTCCGTTCAGTCCATCAGTTTGTCTGTCTGTTCATGAGTCCATCAGTTTGTCTGTCTGTTCATGAGTCCATCAGTTTGTCTGTCTGTTCATGAGTCCATCAGTTTGTCTGTCTGTTCATGAATCCATCAGTTTGTCTGTCCGTTCAGTCCATCAGTTTGTCTGTCTGTTCATGAGTCCATCAGTTTGTCTGTCTGTCCATGAGTCCATCAGTTTGTCTGTCTATTCATGAGTCCATCAGTTTGTCTGTCCGTTCAGTCCATCAGTTTGTCTGTCTGTTCATGAGTCCATCAGTTTGTCTGTCTGTTCATGAGTCCATCAGTTTGTCTGTCTGTTCATGAGTCCATCAGTTTGTCTGTCTGTCCATGAGTCCATCAGTTTGTCTGTCTATTCATGAGTCCATCAGTTTGTCTGTCCGTTCAGTCCATCAGTTTGTCTGTCTGTTCATGAGTCCATCAGTTTGTCTGTCTGTTCATGAGTCCATCAGTTTGTCTGTCTGTTCATGAGTCCATCAGTTTGTCTGTCTGTTCATGAGTCCATCAGTTTGTCTGTTTGTCCATGAGTCCATCAGTTTGTCTGTCTGTTCATGAGTCCATCAGTTTGTCTGTCCGTTCAGTCCATCAGTTTGTCTGTCTGTTCATGAGTCCATCAGTTTGTCTGTCTGTTCATGAGTCCATCAGTTTGTCTGTCTGTTCATGAGTCCATCAGTTTGTCTGTCTGTTCAGTCCATCAGTTTGTCTGTTTGTCCATGAGTCCATCAGTTTGTCTGTCTATTCATCAATCCTTATATCTAGCACTACTATAATTGCTCATCTTTACCTAACAAGTTCTCCTCTCTCTCCTCATCATCTTCATCATCTTCTCCTTCCTCTATTCCATCAAACTCTGTCTCTTTCTCTCCTTTTATCTGAAATTGTTTAACTAAACAAAGAGCTTTCATTTTTGAAGCCTCTGCGGAATCTGATAGGTTAGGATATACATCTCTACATGAGACCTCTTCAATATATCCCTTCTTTATTAGGTTGAAACGAGAATTTCTGTAGTGTTTACCCTGTTAGATATATGTAGATAGATAGATAAATACTTTTATACATGTGGATAGATAGATAGATAGATAGATAGATAGATAGATAAATACTTTTATACATGTGGATAGATACATGTAGATAGATAGATAGATAGATAGATAGACAGGTAAATAGATACATGTACATAGATAGATTGATACATACAGTAGATCGATATACATAAATACATACACATGTACATGTATAGATAGATAGAGAAATGAATAGATAGATAGATAGATAGATAGATTTATATACATAGATCAATATACATAAATACATACATGTATACACGTACATAGATAGATAAATATATAGACAGATAGATATATAAATAGATACATGTAGATAGATACAGATTAACACAGTATTCACCATTCTCTCACTGAGTACAGATATTGGTAATGTACAGTTTGGTGCAGCTGCTAGGAGTGAACAGAACTGATCATCATATGATGACTCAATAGATGATGGAGGAGTGAATCTTGTCAAGAAGAGTGTATGTATTGGACGAGAGTGTGCCTGCCATTGACGAAGTACCTGTAGTACATATATTGAGATATAAAGTCTGTTCATATTCATGATCTCAAAATTAGGATGTGATGACTTTATATGTAATATAGTGCATAGTTTAATGTCATAAGGTTAATACATGATTATACTGTAACTAAATCCTGATTAATATACGCAAAAAAGAATGGCAAGAATAATTATATGAAAATGGTGAAGATAAAAAGATTGTTGGTGATTCCAAACGAAAATTATGAACATTTTTATGCGGTCAAGGTGAACACAAATGAAGTTTAATTAATGCTAATATAATTATGTACTCATGAATGAAATTCGTTACTTAGAGCGAGTGTTTAAGTGCTCTTACTAGGAATGTAGTCCAGTGTGGAGGGAGGGAGGGAGGGAGGAGAGGTGAAGCTAATTAAATATTTATCCATATAAATAATTAAATCATGTCATTAATTAGTATTTAAACAAATTACATGTAACTATATACACACATACATGTACATATATGTACATACATGTACATATATAGTATGTGTATGTACATGTATTATTTACATGTGTGTACATGTATACATCATGTATACACATGTACACACATGTAAATACATGTATATCATACACATATATGTACATACATGTACATATACAGTATGTGTATGTACATGTATTATTTACATGTGTGTACATGTATACATCATGTATACACATGTACACACATGTAAATACATGTACATCATACACATATATGTACATACATGTACATGTACACATATACATGTACACATATACATGTACACATATACAGGTACACATATACATGTACACATATACATGTACACATATACATGTACACATGTACATGTACATGTACATATTTCTATTTATTGGTTATTTGGCAAAAGAGTTAATTAAATTCCAATAATATATAGCCACATGGTAAGTGAAAAATATTTATTGTATATGGCCTAGGGGGATGTACGTATGATACATGTGACATGAAGACATGTGACAGTTATGCCATGTGACATATATGATACATGTGACAGCTGTGACAATTAGCTTAAATAAATACTGTGACAGTTTATACTAACTGGTACTAAACCCATTTTAGCATATAAAAAACACTGATCCTAGATATTAAATTACAGGTCTGCTGTAATAACTATATATATATAAATATATATTTATAAATAGAATTGAGAATGGGAATTATTAATTAAAACTAAAACCCTTTTAGATTTTAATAGAGAAATAGTCCTATTATAACTGTAACTAAAGTGTTCATTCTTGATATAGGACAGATACACAATGTATATGTATGTATGTATCAGAAGTTTTGATATGTTTTGAAGCATGGGCCAAATTGGCTCAACAATAGTTAGTGTGTGAGCCATTGAGAATACATCTTGAGCCAATTAAGAAAGATTTAATGTTGTTAGTGACAATATAATCATAATTAACTGCACCATCTGGTCCAAAGAGAGACCTGTACACTGCCAAATAAGAAGCTCTTGGGCCAATGGTGCACCATATGAGCTTATCAAAAATGAATGAATGAGGAGTATATGATATTCACTTTGACTACAATCAATCCAGCAGCTGTAAGTTGCTTCACAAAACAGAAGGTGCTACGAGCATCTATCTTGAAATATTTCTTTGTCAAGGTATTACGAGACACGCCCCATTTTCTAGCTTGACCCACTACCTCTAGTAGACAGTAGAGTATGTCAGTGAATTCTATAGATGGGTCTAAATGCTTTGGTATGAGTGATTTTAAACGGAGATCTGGACTGCCCACAAGTACAATAGAATTAGCTCCATATCTGAAACCAGGGAAAATATTTAATGAAGAAGGCTATAAACTATCCATCCATCCAACCACCCACCCAGTCAACGCCCACCCATCCATCCAACAACCCACCCACCCATCCATCCAACAACACAACTGCCCAGCCACCCAACCTTCTGCCCAACCTTCTGCCCATCCTTCTATCCATCTATCCATCTATCCATCCCAAACTCACTTCTCTTCAATTTTCTCCAGTGATCGCTCATCACATGACATTGCAACGATTTCATTGGTTACATCACTCCTCTCATGAAAGTTAGAACATGATCCTCTAATCCTTCCACCATCCTCATTGATTGGAGAGAATGGTTGAGGAGGAAGAAAATCAGACCACTTTACATCCTGATTCAACATCTAAAGAAACAAGTACATGTACATATAATTTGATGATAAATGAAAGTAACATCCACAATTCTACACAACATTCATCAATGGATAATTGACTGATGAATCCATGGGCAGACAGACATAAGGATCTATCTATGTATCTATCTATCATCTATCTATTTATCTATTTATGTATCTATGCATCTATTTATGTATCTATCTATGTATCTAAATATGTACGTATCTATCTATGTATTTATGTATGTATCAAGTATCTATGTATTTATGTATCTCTATATATCTATGTACATGTATTTATGTATCTACCTATCTATCTATGTATTTATGTATCTATCTATGTATCTATGTATTTAAGTATATACATTATGTATCTATATATCTATCCATCTATCTATCTATCTGTCTATCTATATATGTATTTACATATGTATCTATCTATCTATCTATCTATCTATCTATCTATCTATCTATCTATCTATCTATCTATGTATCTATCTATCTATGTATCTATGTATCTATCTATCTATGTATATATGTATGTTTTAATTATATACATGTATGTATCTATCTGTCTATCTATCTATTTATCTATAAAAAATGAATAAATAATCAAGTGATAAATAGATGGATAGATAGATAGATAGATGTACAGATAGCCAAATAGACATATACCTCTACTTTCTCATTCACATTAGACGAAGGTCTTGGTTGTGGTAGTTTATAAACTTTTACTAGATTTGTGAAGTGTAGAAGCTGGTTCCATATATAATCTTTGTTTCTTATGTTCAATTCCAGTGACAAAGGAAGATCGTTTAACGAAAGGTGGTTCCACAATTCATGAATTGTACAACCTAGCGTCATGGAGATGAAATCAGAGCATAATAATTCATTTGCCAATAAAATATTTAATAGTTAATGAATGTGCTCACCTTCCAAACCAGATAGAGCTATTTGATCAAGACAAATACTGAGAGTCTCCATGTTGTTATTAACAAGGCCAGTTCTGTTTCTAGTCTGAGAAAATGGGAATGAGATTAAAAAGTCAGTGTGAGGGTGTGGCTAACATTATTAATGATATGATTAACCGCGTGCCACGCCCCCTCTATCTTCACTTCAAAAAGCTCCTCGAGGAGCAGAGGAACGGTATTGTTTGAAGATGGTCGAGCTCTTGAAGGCAACCAAGAAAAACAGCTAGTATTTCGTCAGAGGCATCCCAGAGCCGGCAAGAGTCAGCAGTCTCGGCTAGCAGGTGCGCTCGTCCAAGAGCAAGCGGAGGGATCCGCTCACCTCCCGTTCATTGTGCAAATCTTTTTGCGTGTCTGTGTGTGTATCTCTCCCCTCATCTTTGGTAAGTTAAGTGTGAAATTATCTTGTATGTTCTCACTTTACTGAAAATATAAATACGAATAGGTATAATATATATAATTATATAGTTGATGATAATGTAGAATTATTATAATTGACAGCTGCTCTGCAGTAATACAATACTAATACCTTCTATCCATCTCAACAGTGTACTTGAAAGATAGCTATACTAATTATAATATTATTTGTGCTATGTGTCTGTCAACAAACTAGTCATTTAGTAACAATTTGAAGGATAGAACAAAATGATAAAACGGTAGAAAGAATTTATCATTGGAAACATTAGTTTCATTGTTCTATTAAAAACTGTTCGTAGTATATGATGATATGGTATGTTATGTACATTGTTATCATAGTAGCATGCACATCGTATCCATATTCCATAGTTATATACTCGCTCTCACATACACGTGTACATACTCGCTCACATATATGCATATAACATTACATACTCGCTCACATAACTAACACTGGGAGATTTCAATACTCGCACACAAACATGTACATACGTACACACATAAGTGTACGTATACATCACACATCAGCACATACATATACATATAATATTATTCATACACACATACATGTACATGTATGTGTACATATACATTACACATATAGCACACACACATGTAGATGTACATTATTCATACACACATATAGCACACACACATACATGCACATGTACATTATTCATACACACATACATGTACAGCACGCACACATACGCATACATTATCTACATACAGATATACTTACAGGTTCATTTTTTTTTTACAAATGTTTGTTATTAGATTTGTTTCGATGAACATTAATAGCGTAATCAATGTATTCCCAAACTAACAATCTTTTAAATGTGTAATTACAACACTATGAAATGAATCACCATCTGTTCTTAAGAGTATATGAGTGTGTATGTGTAATCATCAGTTACTATTATCTAATGGTATATACATGTACACACTGTAGTTGTACTGTGTCCATTGTCCTGTTTAGCTTTGGTTATGTACATGTATATATACTGTACATGTAGTTGTACTGTGTTATTGTCCTGTTAGCTTTGGTTATATACATGTACATGTAGTAGACAAGGGCTGTCTATCTATGTACATGTATGTATGTATGTATGTGGGATTGTACTTTTCATACATAGTTACATGTGTATTTTGTATTACAATGAATGAATGTACATGTACATCATGTATTATATATAATGTTATATACTTTTACTATACATGTACATGTACACAATCTGATTACAATTATTAGTAATGTATAATTATGTATAATTATGTATAATTGTGTACATGTACATACTCTAATTATGTACATGTATCCACTATGCTCTTTATATCCTTAATACATAATGCCATACACATGTTTACATGTATGTACAGATATTATTGTGTATACATGTACATGTAATTATGTACATGTACTTACTACATGTACATGTATGTATTCTTGCTATAATTATGTATATATTTATGTATTAGTCATATCATAATGCCATGTACATGTACATATAGGTGTGTACATACACATACGTACATGTTTACCCACTTACTGGGAGTATGTTTGTATTTTGTGGTACATGTAAACTGTAATGTACTACATACATGTATGTACGTGTACTTGTGTAGTACATTATATTAATGTACATGTGCATGTACATTACATTTACACTGTGTACTTGTGTTTATGTACATTGTACATGTACATGCTAATACATGTACATGTATATGTACATATACATGTACATGTATATGTATATGTACATATATATGTACATGTATATGTATATGTACATATACATGTACATGTATAATTATGCTAATGTATATATACATGTACATGTACAGTATACATGTGTACTATTTTACTATTGTGTGTTAGTCCAAACAAATTATTAATAGTGTTAACTAGTTTAACTAGTATTAATAACCTGTATTTTTATCTTTATCAACTGTGTATATACTGGGAGGTATTATTTAGTAATATATATGTGTATATATTGTGATGCAATATCCTATTCTATCCATCTGGTCATTGTATCCCCCTGTTAGTCATACTGATATCTTATTAGTCAGTGTATCCCCCTATTAGTCATACTGATATTATACCCCTACTAGTCATACCCTATTATTCATACAATGATCACTAATAGATACATGTACATGTGATAGATGGATAGATAGACAGATAGATAGATGGACTATTATCAGATGCTTCTTTAGGATATCCCCACATGTTAATCTGATAATCATTGTATCTAATCAGCATTTGAATCTATTTTTTAATAAATCAATCTCTCTATTCATGAATATCTATTTATGTATCTATCTATCTATTTATCTATTATACAGAAAATGGCAACAGACATGGATAATTCACAGAATGACAAAGTCTCTCCTTCAACTGTTGGCAGTGAGAAAACAGACGTGGTCAGTTCCCCTCCTTCATCTCCCCCACAGTCATCAATCAAAAAAGTAACAATCATTACGAATGGAGACACTGAAAGAGATGATAGCAAAAAGGACACCAGTGAGAGGATCTCGGATGGAGAAGAGGATTTACAAGAGGCACAGTTTCGGAAGATTGATAATTGGGATATTGATGCCGGAATGCTTTTGGATGATGAACCACCTAAACAATCTGATGGATTAATGGAGGGAGTAGAACCCGGAAAAAATATTCCTGAAACTGAAATGGACGAGAGGGTTGTCAAGACGTCTCCAACTGGTAGATTTTTGCAATACGATTTAGAAATTGGACGAGGATCTTTTAAGACGGTGTACAAAGGCCTTGATACAGAGACTGGTGTTGCTGTAGCGTGGTGTGAATTGTTGGTATGTATGTACATTCTTCAATCTGTTCCTGCATGTGATAGTATATATAACTATAATAATAATTATTATTATATTTAGCCTCAAATTCTAACTCATAGTGTGAAAAACTCACTTGTAGTGCTTATCACATACTAGTGATGTTTTAGTTAACTATAACTAAAATTTTAGTAAGGCATTGTGACTTTTAGTTAATAACTAAATTACAAGTCTATTGTAATAACTAAAATGGAAATTGGCCAATAATGGGCACTTCTAGTTATTCATGTAAAACCCTTTTAATTACAAAGCCAAGTAAAATAATATAGTCTCATTCCCATACTACCACACAGCTAAATTTAATCTCATCCCCATACTATCAGTCTATCACACTGCTATATTTAGTCTCATTCCCATACTACCACACCACTAAATATAGTCTCGTCCTCATACTATCGTTTAGTTGGCTTCGTATGCGAAATTTTCAAATAGCAAGCATTTGGTTAATCCTTCATGCAATAATTAGAGTATATATGGTACTATAATTATTACTATAATTATTATATATTTTATAGCTAAGCCAGGGGTATGGTTTCTATCTTCTATGATAATGTAGTACCATATATGTGACATATGTCGCGTACTTGCGTGAAGTTCAAACAGGTATTTGAATTTCAAAATTCACCACACGATTGTGGTTTTCACATAAATTATTTGAGTGGGGGTGTGTAAGTGATTTGGTTTCAGTACACGATATCTCCCTGGACTAGTTTCTCTTTATTCTCTCTTTTGTGGTTCTTCAGTTTCGTATTCTTAATGTTTATAAATCATTAACATTAGTTATGGCATGATCTCTAAAAGATGTAAGTAGAGCTGGCCTGTATACCTGTATATATTAAAAGATGCAGTAGGGCTGGCCTGTATACCTGTATATATTAAAAGATGCAGTAGAGCTGGCCTGTATACCTGTATATATTAAAAGATGCAGTAGAGCTGGCCTGTATACCTGTATATATTAAAAGATGCAGTAGAGCTGGCCTGTATACCTGTATATATTAAAAGATGCAGTAGGGCTGGCCTGTATACCTGTATATATTAAAAGATGCAGTAGGGCTGGCCTGTATACCTGTATATATTAAAAGATGCAGTAGGGCTGGCCTGTATTTAAAATATTGCTACTGTACATGTAGATTTATGTGTACACGTGTGTACATGTGTTGTATGTATGTGTTTCAATAGATCATTACCATTGCATTTAGTACTGTATGTATTCATGTTTAGTATTGAAAAGATAACATGTGTTGTGTGCATCTTTAATTACTGTACATGTGTTTAAGTACATTGACTATTACATATATACATGTGTTACGTGTACATGTACATGTATATAAGTATACGTACTATTGCATGTACATGTACATTAAACTACATGCATAGACATGTGTTATGTGTACATGCATTTCCATACATGTGTTAAGTGTACATGTATATAAGTAAACTATACATGTACATGTACTATTACATGTATATAAGTATACTATACATGTACATGTACTATTACATGTATATAAGTATACTATACATGTACATGTATTGTAAATTTTACCTTTTTACATGTAACTAATATTCATTATATTTAATGATATTCATAGAGCTATATATTTGGTACTTCTCTCATATGATATACATCACATGTTAATCATATTATTATTGTGACCTAGTAACCTTGGCAACTGAGCAATAAATATGATTGGTAGATTCTTCCTTCTCTTCTCTTATCTTAGGAGCACAAATTTAACAAGGCAGAACAGACACGCTTTAAAGATGAAGTCAAGATTCTTAAAACTCTCAACCATCCGTATATCCTACGTCTATATGACTCGTGGGAACTTATACGCAACTCCGATAAAAAGAGAGTTCTTGTTCTCATCACCGAGCTCATGACTTCTGGGACCCTGAAGGGGTATGTGTAATGTACATATATGTACATGTATGACAATAGGATGTAATGTTAGTTGGTGATTATCACACTATGAATTTAGTTATTATCAGTCTAACATGTTAGTGTGACTTGCATTAAATCACTTATGATTAATAATGTATGTATGTATGTATGTACGTACTGTATGTATGTATGTATGTATGTATGTATGTATGTATGTATGTATGTATGTATGTGTGTATGTATGTATGTATGTATGTATGTATGTATGTATGTATGTATGTATGTATGTATGTATGTATGTATGTGTGTATGTATGTATGTATGTATGTATGTATGTATGTATGTATGTACGTACTGTATGTATGTATGTATGTATGTGTGTATGTATGTATGTATGTATGTATGTATGTATGTATGTATGTATGTGTGTGTGTATGTATGTATGTATGTATGTATGTGTGTATGTATGTATGTATGTTTGTATGTGTGTATGTATGTTTGTATGTAACTATGTATGTATGTATGTATGTACGTACTGTATGTGCATGTATGTATGTATGTTTGTATGTGTGTACTGTGTTTGTATGTGTGTTTGTATGTATGTATGTATAACTTCCTATGTATCAGTATGTACATATACATAATGAAGGAAACAACAAATTACTTTCATATCACATAAGTTATATTTATAGTGGTAGAATTACAATGTGTAATATTTGTTTTATAGAGGGTTTGTGGTTTTGTCAGTAATGCTACATTACACTGGTGATGTGTAGTGTGTCTTCATGATTCTTTGTTGTATGTATCATGTGTCTTTGTGTGTGTGTTCACCTACAGTGTATTCATTTGTGTGTCTATGTAAGCATGTATGTGTGTATGTATGTATGTATGTATGTATGTATGTGTGTGTGTGTATGTATGTATGTATGTACATGTATGTATGTATGTATGTATGTATGTATGTATGTATGTATGTACATGTACATGTGTACATATGTACATGTATGTATGTTGTACATGTTTGTATTAGTGTTGTTTAGTTAACTATAACTAAAACCCCTTTTAGTAAGGTATTGTGACTTTTAGTTAACTAAACTATAACTAAATTACAAGTCTATTGTAATAACTATGAAAATTGGCAAACTCTATTACCATCTGCACAAACAAATGAACACATACATACATACATACATACATACATACATACATACATACATACATACATACATGTACATACATACATACATACGTACATACATACACACATACATACACACATACGTACATACACACACACATACATACATACATACTACATACATACATACATACATACATACATACATACATACATGTACATACATACATACATACATACATACATACATACATACATACATGTACATACATACATACATACATACATAAAGTGTGTATATACATACATACACACGTGTACGTACATACATATTACCATGAATTACACAAGTATATGAATTCTGTTGACAAATAAAAAATTATTAATAAATAGCCAAAAATTGAGAAGGTTAAAGTAGAATAATACATTTTTGATACGTTTCCTGTTAAGAGGTGACAAGTTTCCTCTGTTTGAGGAAGATGACTGTGTAATCATCTTCCTCTCCTCTTGTTTGAAATGCTCTCTTGTCATCTCTTGTCACCAAGGTTGTTTATCCTATCCATTTGAATAGGTGACTGAGTCTGGAATGATGTCTGATATACAGTGTTTGTTCATTTTTAGAAGTTGCTGTGAACGATCAATATACTCCTTAAATACCATATTATATATATCATACAGGATACATGCATCCTATATGTAAAATATGATATCTTATTTGGCACTGTGCAGTGTTCTCTCTTTGAGCCAGATGATGCAGTTAATTATGATTATATTGTCACTAACAGCATTAACTATTTGTTAATTGGCTCAAAATGTATTCCTAATGGTGCACACACTAACCATTCTTGAGCCATGCTTCAAAACATATCAAAAACTCCCATCAATTGGTATAAATACATGTACATGATTATATTATGAGCTTCACCTAATTTTGAAAGGGACACTTTCTTGTATAATAATTTTGACCAAACACTTTCCTTCAATCACTCGCCACTCCGCCATTTTGTAGAGGAAGTTAACGACATTCAGTATCTAAGATGCTTAAACATAGTTCTTCCTGGATACCAAATTTCATTGACTTTCAGTACAAAATGGCAGAATGTCGAGCGATTGAATGTAAACATTTGATCTAAGGATGTAAGTTATTTGCTAGAAAATATCCCTTTTTTGAAGATGAGGTCATGTTTATCATACACAACACACAGTGCTGACACACTTTCTTCATACAGTGTGTATTGTAAATAATTTTTTATAAAAGATATGGTTTGTGAGAGCTAATGTTAACATCTTGTTGAATGACTTTATGGCTAGAACCAATTAGTAACAAATATTCATTCTTAACATATTTTAACCCCTTTTGGATTATGTATGGAGGTGTATAGTTTAGTACATGTATGCGTAAAGTTGAGGAATTTGTTTGTTGTGCGACAATAATAATTGAAAACAGAGAGGAGGATAGTGATGATGTATGATTAATGATATTATGATATAATTATGGATATTCAATACCATTTATGTATTTCATTACCAGAGAGTGAAGATGTGTGTGTGTATGTGTTTGTGTGTGTCTGTGCATGTGTGTGTGTCTGTGTTGTGTCTGTGTGTATTTGTGTTTGGGTGTGTATATGTGTGTTTGTGTGTGTCTGTGCATGTGTGTGTGTCTGTGTTGTGTCTGTGTGTATTTGTGTTTGGGTGTGTATATGTGTGTTTGTGTGTCTCTGCATATTGTCTGTGTCTGTGTTTGGGTGTGTACATGTTTGTCTGTGTATGTGTGTCTCTGTGAATACATGTGTCTGTGTATACATGTGTAATTGTGTTTGTGTCTCTGCATATTTGTCTATGTCTGTGTGCATCTGTATATGTGTACGTGTGTCTCTGTGTACACATTTTTTTTGTGTTCATATATATATATATATGTACATCTATACATAGATGTACATATATATATATATGTACATCTATACATAGATGTACATATATATATATATGAACATCTATACATAGATGTTCATATATATACATGTATATATATGTACATCTATGTATTAGTGTTGTAATAGTTAAGTCAATAGATTCAGTACAAATCATGTTAATTTTTAATTACCAAAAATAGTATAATTAATAATTAATTAAGTGAAAAGGAAGTATTCTTGGTTTCAACACATGAATGATTACATACCTCTAGTTTAAACACCTGTTGAGTCCTTTTAGTTCAAAGTTTATAATTATCACAGTACTAACTTCATTTACACCTATATATTGACAGTGGACTAAATCCAGTTTTCCATGGGCACAAAACTAGTTTTCTTAATTAAACAAAAGTTTAAACCAATTTAGTAGTGATTACCTCAAGATAATTACAATATTATAATTTTGGTATGATGTACAGTTGTACCAACTAAAATTACTCTAGTTTTAGTTATAGTTAACTAAAACAACACCAATATGCATATATACATATGTACATGTACATTTACATGACAGTCACCACTCTCTCTCTCTTCTCTCCCTCTCTCTTACCTCCCTCCTACCTCCCTCCTGCCCACCATCCTGCCATCCCTCCATCCCTCTCTCTCTCTCTCTCAGTTATATGAGACGTCTTAAGTCCATTAAACCTCGTATGATTCGTAGTTGGGGACGTCAAATCCTCAAAGGTCTTTATTTTCTTCATACTCGAACTCCACCCATTATACATCGAGATCTTAAATGTGATAACATCTTCATTAATGGTACGACAGGTCTGGTAAAAATTGGAGATCTGGGACTGGCAACTTTGAAGAGATCTGATGTGAAGACTGTAATAGGTATGTTATAGAATATCACACATTTGAATGGTAACCATGGCAACTACCACATATACCATAACCATACCAATACACATTAATGTAACATATTATTAGATATAATATTACATGTACATATATATGATCTAATGGAATATTACATGTACATGCATAGTGTCCTCTTAATAGAACAATAGAATGCTACATGTACATGTGTAGCGACCTCTTAATAAAACAATAGAAGATTACCTAGAATATTACATGTACATATATAATGTCCTATTAATAAAACAATAGAAGATTACATGTATGGTGTCCTCTTAATAGACCAATAGAATATTACATGTACATGTGTAGCGTCCTATTATAAAACAATAGAAGATTACCTAGAATATTACATGTACATGTACTCTTAATAAGAATTTACATGTACATACATGTACATCTGATGTTATTCTTTTCAGGCACTCCTGAATTTATGGCTCCAGAGATGTACGATGAACAATATGATGAATCTGTCGATGTGTATGCATTTGGTATGTGTCTATTGGAGATGTGTACACAGGAATATCCTTATAAGGAATGTCATAACCCAGCTCAGATATTCAAAAGAGTTACCAAAGTATGTATGCGTGTGTCTGTGTGTCTGTCTGTATGTACATGTATGTCTATGTGTTTGTGTTGATGTGTCTGTGTGTATGTGTATCTATGTCTATGTGTTTGTGTTGATGTGTCTGTGTGTATGTGTATCTGTGTCTATGTGTTTGTGTTGATGTGTATGTGTAAATTTTTGCTTATCATATTATATTATTAATGTTGACACAATATTTACATATCTTATTTCTCAATCTAAATCATTTATATATTCCCCCCCCCCCCCTCTCTCTGTCTCTGTTTCTGTCTCCCTCTCTCTTTCCTCTCTGTCTGTCTGTCTGTCTGTCTCTCCTTTCATATAGGGTATTCCTCCTCAATCATTTGTTAGAGTAGATGATTCACATCTTAGAGAAATAATTGATGTATGTATTAGAAATGAAAAGGCAGCAAGGTTTGTTGTACTATTAATAGTAGTATGTGTCATATCTTTTGTCTATTAATAGTAACATTGTCTTAACAGTAACGTTGTCTATTAATAGTAACTTTGTCTATTAATAGTAACATTGTCTATTAATAGTGACAAAGTCTATTAATAGTAACAAAGTCTATTAATAGTAACATTATCTAGAAATAGTAACATCTATTGATAGTAATGTTAGTCAATAGCAGTGACTATAGATCTATTAATAGTAACATTTTGTATATTAGCAGTGACTATTGATCTATTAATAGTAACATTAGCTATTTATAGTAACGTTTAGTGTATCACCAGATCTATTAATAGTAACTAACTTTAGCTATTTATAGTAACATGAATAATACAATTGATTTATCATGTACACAGGTATACAGTGAAGCAGCTGTTGGATCATGAGTTCTTTGCCGAAGGTGATGTGAAAGTGGAGGTGATTTCAAAATCTGATGAGGGAGTGAAAGAAGTGAGTAAGAAAGAGAATATTATGTTCAGAATGGAGGTCCCTAATCACGAGAATAAGAAAAATGGACAGGAGAGTGTTGAGTTCTCTTATAATTTACATTCTGACATGCCAGAACATGTAGTGGAGGAAATGGTTAGTGAACAATTATGTATATATCTATCTATCTACATGTATCTTCGTATTCCTTTATATAGTATCACCTCTATCTCTTGCACTTATTTACATACATGTACTTAGTGTAATACATATAGTATCATACATCTATCTATATATCTATCTATCCATCCATCCATCCATCCATCCATCTATCCATCCATCCATCTAACCATCTATCTATCTATCTATCTATCCATCCATCCATCTAACCATCTATCTATCTATCATCTATCCATTCATCCATCCATCCATCCATCCATCATCTCTATTTATCCCTCCTCTATTGTATCTATTCCACCCATTATTAGATAAAATCTGGGATACTTCGTGAGGAAGATAAGAAGAACGTTATTAGAACTGTGAGAGAATATGCTGAATCGGCAAAAAAGAAGCTTCAACAATCAGTAATAGGAAGTGGAGTAGTGGGTGTGGTTAATAAAGATATAGGAGAGGAAAAAGATAAATTATCACAGGTACTTTTAACTGCATCTAATGACACACCCACAATGACTCCTATTGTGATTGAGGCTAATAATCAACCAGTGAGTGTGTCTATCTGTCTGTCTGTCTGTCTGTCTGTCTGTATGGGTGCATATGTGTATGTATGTACATGTATCTGTATTGTGTGTGTGTGTGTGTGTGTGTGTGTGTGTGTGTGTGTGTGTGTGTGTGTGTGTGTGTGTGTGTGTGTGTGTGTGTGTGTGTGTGTGTGTGTGTGTGTGTGTGTGTGTGTGTGTGTGTGTGTGTGTGTGTGTGTGTGTGTGTGTGTGTGCCTCTCTATCTGTATGGGTGCATGTGTGTATGTATGTACATGTACATGTATCTGTATATAAATATCTTTGTGTCTCCATGTACATGTATGTACATGTACATGTATGTGTCTGTATCTGTGTGCATCTGTGTTTATGTGTACATTAGTCATTAGAACATTACATACATGTACCATATACATGTACATGTACTAATGACTAATATACACATAAACACAGATACATACATGTACATGTACATACATGTACGTGTACAATGTACATGTATGTACATGTACATTTATTCATTTATTGTACATGTCTTTTTAAGTCTGTGTTTACATTTCATTCATTCTTAATCCAATAATACACAGCCTATTTTTTCTAGAAACAACATACCATTGCATATATGTATGTATAATATGCTATGACACGTGTATTATACCACGATAATAGTTATTATGTATGTAGTGTATGTACATGTACGTATGAACATATGTATATGTATGTAACTACATGTACATGTATGCATGTATGTACATGTACATGTACGTATGAACATATGTATGTATGAATTATGTAACTACATGTACATGTATGTCTGTTTGTATGTACATGTACATATCTATGTGTATGTATGTATATTTGAAATTTTGAATGTACAATGTACATGTATGTGTAATGTATATACATGTACATATACAATGATTACAATCATGTACATATACATGTACTTACATGTACTTACATGTACATGTGTTGTTGTTGGCATTGTGAAATTCAAGCACAAAGATATGGAGGGAAACATCTGTTAGTCAGCTGTTTATGTATTATACCATAATTACTCTAATAACGTTGCTGTTTGATCAATTAGAGAGTTATTTAGTTTTCATTCTCTCCTACGACAACAAAATATTTTGGAATGAAAAAAATGTTGAGCATTTTATGATTGAAAATTTAATTCTAAAAATTAGTTTTAGTTACTTCTTCAATTTCCTTTTAATTAGATTATTTATTTATGTCAGTATAATTTCTCTTAATTAGATTATTTATGGTATTAAATTATTCCATAGCCTAAACTTTTACGACAGCACTCAAATACCAGTGATACGGAATCAACAGAGATCTCAAGGAATTTAGAAGTCTCTGACAAATCTTCTAACGGGAGTTCAGTGATGAAAGACCCCACTGATGAACTGCTAACCCCGCCCATTTCAACCCAGTCTAGCCCCAACTTACAGAGGAATAACGAGTTACCCAGTGTTGCTGAGGAAACGGAAATTAAAAATTTAGGGGAGGACAACAAGGGCATTAAGGAAAAGTTAGTTAGGACTGATTCAGCTTCTAAAGATACCATTTCTGACCTGGGAGATAACAAAGGAGAGGTGAAAGTCGAGGAGGTGACTGGAAAAGGGGGAAGTGAAAATGGGAATGAGTCTAGTTCAGAAGAGTCGTTATCTCCAAAGACCAAGGAAGCCACACCCACTTCTAATGTCGTAACTGATACTGTTGATCCACCAGCAGGTATACCTTATGTTATTAATTAATTATTTATTATTTATTATTATTTTAACCTTTAGTCATCCAGCCACAATCTCAACAAATGTATACTCAAACTCAATCCCAGACTCAGTCCAAGACTGTACTACAAACTCAACCTCAACTCTCGATTCAGTCTCAAAACAAAACTACAGAAGTACAACTTCAGACTCAGTCCCAGACTACACTACCACTAGACACAAAACAGAATCAGTCGACTACAGGTACAAATGGAAGAAAGAAAGTTTCACGTACTAAAGAAGCTAAAAGGACGTTGCGACTGAAGCTCACAGAGAGAACTAGTGATATTGTCAGTTGTGCTTTACATACCATACCTGGGCAGGTCATTAATTTCAAGTTTTCTATGGCTTACGATAAACCTCGTGAAATTTTTCAGAATATGGTGCGTTATTTGATGTCTGTCTGTCTTTCTGTGTGTGTCTGTGTCTGTCTGTGTGTGTCTGTGCTGTCTGTGTGTGTGTGTGTCTGTCTGTCTGTCTGTGTCTGTTATAACTCATAACTTACAATGTATCACATACAACATACATACATATAAAATGTACATACATATATTATTATATACATACATACAGCTCAAAGCTGGTCATTTAAGACAGAACGAAGAGGAAGAATTTATTCAGTCATTCAGTAAATTTGTTGAGAGTCTCACAAAAGGTGAATCTGGTATCCCAATACGAGAAGATGGAAGAACAGAAGGTTCCAAAAATAATTTAGACATACAGAGGAGTGTCATTGATATGAGAGTTCAAAGAGGAAGATCCACTTTGGATTCAACTGTCAGTAAAACAGAGGGCCTCAGTTCAATGAAAGTTGAAGACCCTTTAGCTCAGAAAATTGAAGGAAGTAGTGAACTGAAACCTGAACCAAATGGTTTAGTACGCATGTCATCAGCGCCTGATCCCTTCCAACCAACTGTTTCAACAGTCACTCCCATTTCCTCCAGGATTGATAAAAGGGATGTAGCCACTTCAATGTCTCCCATATCTTCATCCAATGAAATCTCAAATTCTTCGTTCCTTAAAAGAAAGTTTGACATTTCAGATGTGATCAGTAAACCTCTAATTACAAGCCAATCATCTGGAGATTCGGTGAGACTTATCACATGACCTCAATGTCACATGACCTGACAGTAATTTTTGGTGGCTAATTTTGCACAGCCTTATAGAAAGATATAAATGATAACTCGCTATTCCGCCATTTTTTCCAGGAAGCCAACAAAACTTGGTATCCAGGAACCTTCGTGATACCTCATCCTGGATACCAAATGTTATACCTACAAAATGGCGCAATAGAGAGTGTTTCATTCACAAAATACCCAAATCATAGCTTGTTACGTAATTACGTAATTACATGTACAAGCTAATAGTGTTTTTGATAAGCTCATATGGCACACCACATTGGCCCAAAGAGCTTTTTTTATTTGGCAGTTCTCTCTTTGGGCCAGTGGCGCAGTTAATTATGATTATATTGCCACTAACAGTATTAACTCTTTGTTAGCTCAAGATGTATTCTCAATGGCACACACACTAACCATTTTTGAGCCAATTTGGTCCATGCTTCAAAACTTATCAAAAACTATGAAACTTTATAATAGATGAAAAGATGGATGAATGAAAGTGCACTTGTATTTTTACAAATTGAGTATAGATATATAAATACATGTAGATACAGTATTTGTCAATAAAATGTCGCCATACAGTACAGTAATTACTTAGTAGTTTCGTTTTCAAATTACATGTGTGTATAGTAATTCAACAATAGTTTTGACAGTAATTGATATACAGTATATGTCAATAAAAAGTCACCATATAGTACAGTAATTACTCAGTAGTTTCATTTCCACACTACAGTAGTTCCACAGTAGTGAGACAGTAATTACTATACTATACTGACAGTAGAACTAAGATAATTACTGTTACTGTATGGTGACATTTTATTGACATATACTGTACTTGTAAATTCAACACCACAGTAGTGAGACAGTAATTACTGACAATAGAACTAAGGTAATAACTGTTACTGTATGGTGACTTTTTATTGACATATATATATATATACATGTATATATATTGTTTTCATTGTATATACATGTACATGTATGTTATTTTTATATTTTAGAGTTCGACCATGAGTCCACTACCCACTCCAGTTAATGTACCGATGGAAGAGGCTTTCACAGGAGAACCATTTGAACAAAACCCCAGTACTTCATCTCCCCCTCTCAGCTTCACTTGTACAGATATCACTACTGATAAACTTTTAACTCTAAAACCAACTATGGCTATTTGCCCATTGCCATCATCATCCGAAGTGACTTTAGTCCATCAATTGTCTTCATTACCAACATCTCATATACCATCTCTTACACCCGTTACATCAACCTCTAATCTATCCAGCTCCAGTAGCTCTGTAATACAAAGCTCCTCCGTGCAGTCTGGTAAAACTGTGAGTTCATCAACCAACAAGAAATTTGAAGTTGAAGATGTCATAGATGACGAAGTTACTAATGATTTATCTGCTAATAACTCCACTGAGATGTTACACTCAGATACTCCCTCGACTGGTAAGTCAGGTTTGCATACCCCTGAAAGTCAGTCTAGTGTCAAGGGTACTACAGAATCTGAGACTCATTCCCAAACTGGTCTTGAGAGTTCTTCTGGTAATAGTATCCACTCTGATACCCAGTTTTCAAATGGGGACTTGTCTGTTCCGCAATCTCAAACAGACGGAGTAGTACCGAATATCTTGCAATCCACTACATCTGTTCCCATGGCAACCACTACATCTCCACCCACTTATAACGTGACACATGAAAGTCAACGATTGTCACATGATGTCCCCCCTTTTTCATTTATTCCTCCCACTACTACTCCTCCTTTCCCTCCACTTCCTGGTTTAGAAAACTTTCAACAAATGCAATTGCTTACTCATGGGTTTGCTAAATTTGTATATTACATGTCACATATGCTAGCTGATCCGTCAATGACTCAGTTGGTAACCCATCTCGACCAATATTTCACTCAAGCTAATGTTCTTCCCACTTCTTCTGCACCTCATTTTACAACCACATCACAGGGGCATATACCGGTTTCCATGCCAACAGCTGTACCCGTATCCACTCATATACCTTCAATGAATCAAGCTCCGGTAAGCTATGGCAATGTGATATTCTGGGTGTAGTTATATTGTTAATTACATTTTAATTAGGTGTGGCCAAGCAGCTACCACCACGGTATTCAGAATGATGAAAATGATGTTGAACTTCAAAAATTAAAAAACTTGTAAGTGGATTAAATGTTGTATTACAGGTACATCCTCATTCCTGTTTTGAGATAACCTTTTCCACCAAGAATATTAATATTTATACCAAAGACATAATTAAGGAGCCTCTTTCCCAATTACTGTACCTTCCTGCCAAAGATTTCTTAGCTCTGTGTGTCATATGACAGTCATGTCACATAAGATGATATCACAACGATGTTCATTTGCAAAGTGTAATGTATGTATGTATGTACATGTATGTCATATTTAGCTATTATGTAATAACAAAATTTGTAGTAAGTACCAAGTAGTCAGTCACATGACATTTGATCATGTGACTATGTGTAGGGAATGTTGAATCAGCACATACACGAAAATTCCTTAAATAGCAGAATGGGATTCAGACTGGTATTTAGGAGCATGATAGTCTGGGAATGAGACTCAGTACTGTTACTAACTAATTGTTCATTTCTTATACCGTTAGATATGAGGAAAAAGAACGACAGCTACAAGAGGAGAAGAAAAAAGCTCTGGACAGACTTCGTAATGAACGACGTGTTCAAACCATATCCCCTCATCCTATGACTGGAGGTACACACACATGTAATGTGATCTACATGTAATGTGGATCGACATGTAGCAATAATTTTAATCAAACACTTACCTTCAATCACTTGCCATTCCGCCATTTTGTAGAGGAACTTAATGAAATTTGGTATCCAGGAAGAGCTATTGTTAAGCTTCTTAGATACCAAATTTCATTGACTTCCTGTACAAAATGGTGGAATGATGAGTAATTGATCAAACGTATTTTACAGGAGGTCATTTTTTACACATTTGGGAGTATTAATTTTGCATAATATTGTGTTCATTAATTAGTCGTATTTTGTATTTTAAAAACTATTGATGTACTGATAAGAGATTTTACTGATATTCGGTTATTGCTTTAGATATCTCTTGATGACTGATACCAATATTATATCTAGCTTCTGGTTTTTGATCACTTTCTCGATAATTATGAGTATTATAAAAGAAAATGATGTGACATCATTTTCTTTTATGTGCCACGCCCATTAATTGACTGAGCCCCCAGAATATACCATGCATACTCGCACAAGTGATACGAACATAATATTGATATATAATTGTACATGTATATAATATGAAATTAAACCCCATGGAAAACTATTGTAGCGATGGCCCTGCAGGCCATAAAAATAATAGCTGGTGCATCGCTACTAAAACACACTAAATTATATTTTAAAATAATAGTAAATACAAGTTATAACTAAAAAGCATTTTAGTTAGTGAAACATTTGTCTACAATACTTGCTTTCCATAGTTTATAACTTCAACTCTCTATTCCCCACCCCTAGATCCTGTTGGACCAGTTTCTGTGTCTGGTACTGCCGGTCAGACCAGTTTTATTTCTAGTACTGTATCCCAACCATACAATCCATCTATGATGGGACCTTACAATGCAAATACTCTTTTATCCAACAGCGAAAGAGAATCAGTTGATGGATTTCAATCAAATCCTGCCCATCTTGTAGGTGGTGTGGTAACATCATTTGGAGATACGATGTACACAACGATTCTCAACTCCCATACCACACCATCTCATAGTCCGTCACGTGACCTTCCACTTCCACACTCACAACAGCAGACTTCGATACATCCTGTCTATGCACCTCCTCATGTTCCCACGGCAATGCTACCCACAGGTCAAGCAGTAACTAACAGACATATGATGGAATCAGCTGGATTACATTATACACATGATCCACCCCTTATGTATCCAAATCCAGGTCCGATTCGTAATCCAACCCCTGTTCCCAATCCTGCTCAATATCCTCATTATGTTCATTCCATTCCCATGTATTATCAAAATACTAGATCGTACTTACAAAGTGTCCCGTTGCCACAGCAACCAAGTGTTGCGTTGCCACAGCGACAACCACAGCCAAGTGTCCCATTGCCACAACAACCACAGCCAAGTGTTCCGTTGCCACAACAACCACCACAACCAAGTGTCCCGTTGCCACAGCAACAACCACAAGTATTTACTAATGAACTTCTGTCAAGGGGAAACACAAGTCCTAGCAGACCTCCTGAATTGTCTGATCACGAGAATACAACTTCTCAAAAAAGATGACACGTGTAGACGTGTCCCTGTATCTATGTGTGTTTGTATATATGTATACATACATATATACACTTATAATAATATTATTAATTTATTTTAAAGGATCAATGCAACCCTCACGTCACCATCCATTAAATAGATTCATCATCTATGTCACATGAATGTCACATGACTAACATCCTCTTGTATGTGTAATCTAAATAATTTATTTTCAACCTCTTTTTGAGAAAATTTCTGTATAGAGACTAATAGAGTTCATGTATAATTGTAACAATAAAGTATCTATGTACACATGTATGTACATGAATGAAACGTGTACTGTATGTATCTATGTAAGCTTTTTAAGCTCCGCCTTCTTTTCTTTGTTTTGTGTATATTCAGTTGTAGTAATGTATATTTGATTTTCTTGTACAGCTGTATTCTGTGTTACCATGGTTATGAATTGTATCACACATTTGCCACATTTCTGATGAAAAAAATATTTATTAAATCATTAATAAAAATAATTATTAAAGAATTTATAGGAAGTCAAAACTAAATAAGTCTTTTCAAATACCACCTCTCTTTATGGTAAAGATTGTTTAGCTGTTTCTTTGAGAGAGGAGATGGATGATCCAGGAGGTAGAGCCTGTCCCTGTAGCCACATCTCTGCCTTCATGGCTACCAGTTCCCACTCATCATGTTGAGAAGAGAATCGTGATTCCAGTAACACAATAGCTAATAGAGTACCCCACACTACATCAGAACAGCCACTAGGACTTGCACCTTTGAGATCTGAGAGAGAATGACCAATGATAGAGGCCAGACCTGTATCTAGACTCCAGTATCCCTCAGCAGCTTGTAGAGTTACCAACTTAGAGAGAGAGGAATCAGAGCCACCACTTGAAAAAGACTGAGGAGATGCAAGTGCATCAAGGGTTGGAGGTGGAATAGGGCCTGAATAGCGTGATCTTCTTCCTCCTCCCCCTCCTCCTCCTCCCCCCGTACAACAACCCGACTCCATCTGTACACTACTGTTCAGTTGCACAGACCCGTAAGACACATTTCTGAAACTACGTTCATCTAACATAAGATATGTTATATGAAGAGATTACACAGAGATCACAAACATAACATACATGTTTCAGTAGCAGTAAGATCCCACGTCTTGATAGCCCCTTCTATTGGTTTGTCCTGATCTTCATCCACTGCTATATATGCAGTATGAGATGATACCACACTGGACTCTACACTCAACTTGATAATGGCTGATTTTTTCTCCTTATATGACTTGCCACTCAGTCCATTTCCATCCTGCCAGTCCTGGATTAGACTCTTGCTTGCTAGCTGATGAACTACTGGTATATCAGTAGGTGATGAAGAAGATACACCTAACTGGAAATCAACACGATGTTCCACAGGAGAACCTAACATCTTTCCTCTCAATACAGCACACCCTGGACCACTCTTCCCTGCACCTCCTTTTAACCATCCATACAATACCAGTTTCTCTCCATTAAACACAGGAGGGATCTTACTGGGAGCTTGGAGTACCTCTATTCCTGGAGGAACACTCAACTTCAGTTCAACATCTGTCACTGATGGTTGTAGAGCTTTCTTCAAACTACTAATTACCTGATGAAGATAATGATCAATAATTATAATGTATAAAATATCATTTGTTGAATTACCTTTCCTTGCATTCTCTCTCCTTCTTTGATGAATTCAGCTCCTCCATTACCGGCCCTTGCCAGACCCTTCACTAATGCACTAGAGGCTCCAGACCCTATCCCAAATGTAAATACCCTAACAAAATATATTGTTATCATATATAATATAATTTATTAAACAAATATTTTCACATACCTAGCAACATGAGCATTCTTCTTGGTTACATTGATACATGCTTGAGTGTTACTCACAGATCCATCAGTCAGTACAAATATTTGACGAGGGAGACCAGGTAATAACTCTTGACCAAACACAAATTCTAAAGGACTCAGTAACTCTGTTCCTCCGAGATTAGCACTCAGTCCCTGAGCATGACTCATTGCTTTGTCAAGGTTGGTTTGATTGTAAGGAACACTCTTGGGGAACAGGTGCTCATATCTGCTTCCAAACCCGATAATATTGAAGTAACAGCCAGGAGGAATACTCTTCAGAAATAGGATGAGTGTATCCTTGGCACTAATGATGTAAGTACCACTCATACTTCCACTACGATCCACAACGAATACAAATTCACATGCAGCTTGAAGACTGGAGAATTTGGGGAAGAAGTCCAACATTACAGCTGGATTAGACATCAGCTCATTTCCTCCTTCCACTCTTCCCTCTTCCACTGTAGCACGAGGAGTATGAGGATCCTTATAATGGACCAACACAACCACATCTTTATCCAGTGGTCCGAGGTCTGTAAGTGTCACCTCTACTGACCCATCCTTTATAACTGTGTTGATCCCATGAGTTGGAGAGGTAACAGATGTGACATCATCAGATTCTGCAACATTCAAAGAGAAACTGGAGACTGCAGGAGCACTACTCTTCTCCACTTGACTTGCTTCTCCTCCAATTGGAGCCAAGGGATCACTTGAACCTGCTGGAGTATAACGAGGTTTCAGTACTGTAGGGAGAGAGAAACGAACTCCCTCTGATTCTGTATCTAAAGGTAGCTCTCCAACTAGTTTTAATATCAACTCTGCCTCTCCTTTAGGAGGTAAATTTCCTAATGCCAAACTGAATATATCACCAGATTTCTCTTCTCCTAGAGCTGCAGTTAGACCAGAGGACAAAGCATCATCATACATCTGACGAGCTTCTTCTTTTTCTCGTACCTGTGGAAGATGTTGACTTGCATCTTGTGATTATCACATGACTAAACTTACCACTCCCTTGATTGTTCTTCCAGCAATCTTTGCTTCCAATCCTACAACAGCTGTGGACTCCTCCACCGGAAATCTAAACATCACCTCAAGAGGATCATCTGAGGTATTCCGATATTTCAACCTGGTCTCCAGACCCATAACATAACCTTTGATTTGACCAGTGACTGATACACTCTCCAAAGGAACATCCTTTTTACCTTTTCCATCCCCCTGAATTACAAGACCATATTGTCCAGACATGATAGAGTTCAATTAAAATGTGCAAAAACATGATTGTCAATTTGTCATTATAGATGATGTAATGTGTAGTTCTATAAATAGAATTAGTGTAATCTCTTCTTATGATATAGATCGTTTCTATGGTTTCATTGTTATAAAACTACATAATTATAATTAATGACTAGCAAAGTGCAAAGCATTTTGGGAATTAGCTTTTACTGCAGCACATGGTATGCTATGAACGATACATCCAAATTATAAATGTTTACATTATAAAATTTGAACTGATGTTAAAAAAATATTGGGATAATAAATTGCACACAATGTCAAAAATAACTATAAGTTGAACTTCAGCCTCTCTTTATGGTAAAGATTGTTTAGCTGTTTCTTTGAGAGAGGAGATAGATGATCCAGGAGGTAGAGCCTGTCCCTGTAGCCACATCTCTGCCTTCATGGCTACCAGTTCCCACTCATCATGTTGAGAAGAGAATCGTGATTCCAGTAACACAATAGCTAATAGAGTACCCCACACTACATCAGAACAACCACTAGGACTTGCACTTTTGAGATCTGAGAGAGAACGGCCAATGATAGAGGCCAGACCTGTATCTAGACTCCAGTATCCCTCAGCAGCTTGTAGAGTTACCAACTTAGAGAGAGAGGAACCAGAGCCACCAGGAACAGTGAACAATGATGGCGTACCATTACGTGATGTTGAGTTTGAGCCTCTCAAAAAAGAGAAAAATTCATGGCTCATAGACGGAGCAGGTGGAGGATGACTAAATGTATCACGATAACCACCTGGTGGGGGCGGAGGACATCTTCTACGCTTAGGAAGTAGGACTGAGCTTAATGAATCAGATGGACTAGAATCACAAACCATTCCAGATGTTGACATCATTGGAGGAGGGGGACCTCCTCCACTCAGACTGCTAGATAGTGCAAACTTTGAGGCATGACGGGCATTGGCCATCCCAACACTTCTCCAAAGAGGTCGTTCATCTATCACAAAGAAAGTATTAGGTGAAAATGTCACCATACATACACATAAAATAACTTACATATTTCAGTAGCAGTAAGATCCCACGTCTTGATAGCCCCTTCTATTGGTTTGTCCTGATCTTCATCCACTGCTATATATGCAGTATGAGATGATACCACACTGGACTCTACACTCAACTTGATAATGGCTGACTTCTTCTCCTTGTCTGACTTACCACTCAGTCCATTTCCATCCTGCCAATCCTGGATTAGACACTTGCTTGCTAGTTGATGAACTACAGGTATATCAGTAGGTGATAAAGAAGATACACCTAACTGGAAATCAACACGATGTTCCACAGGAGAACCTAACATCTTTCCTCTCAATACAGCACACCCTGGACCACTCTTCCCTGCACCTCCTTTTAACCATCCATACAATACCAGTTTCTCTCCATTAAACACAGGAGGGATCTTACTGGGAGCTTGGAGTACCTCTATTCCTGGAGGAACACTCAACTTCAGTTCAACATCTGTCACTGATGGTTGTAGAGCTTTCTTCAAACTACTAATTACCTGATGAAGATAATGATCAATAATTATAATGTATAACATATCATTTGTTGAATTACCTTTCCTTGCATCCTCTCTCCTTCTTTGATGAATTCAGCTCCTCCATTACCGGCCCTTGCCAGACCCTTCACTAATGCACTAGAGGCTCCAGACCCTATCCCAAATGTAAATACCCTAACAAAATAATATTGTTATCACATATAATATAATTTATTAAACAAATATTTTCACATACCTAGCAACATGAGCATTCTTCTTGGTTACATTGATACATGCTTGAGTGTTACTCACAGATCCATCAGTCAGTACAAATATTTGACGAGGGAGACCAGGTAATAACTCTTGACCAAACACAAATTCCAAAGGACTCAGTAACTCTGTTCCTCCAAGATTAGCACTCAGTCCCTGAGCATGACTCATTGCTTTGTCAAGGTTGGTTTGATTGTAAGGAACACTCTTGGGGAACAGGTGCTCAAATCTGCTTCCAAACCCGATAATATTGAAGTAACAGCCAGGAGGAATACTCTTCAGAAATAGGATGAGTGTATCCTTGGCACTGTTGATATAAGTACCACTCATACTTCCACTACGATCCACAATGAATACAAATTCACATGCAGCTTGAAGACTGGAGAATTTGGGGAAGAAGTTCAACATTACAGCTGGATTAGACATCAGCTCATTTCCTCCTTCCACTCTTCCCTCTTCCACTGTAGCACGAGGAGTGTGAGGATCCTTATAATGGACCAACACAACCACATCTTTATCCAGTAGTCCGAGGTCTGTAAGTGTCACCTCTACTGAGCCATCCTTTATAACTGTGTTGATCCCATGAGTTGGAGAGGTAACAGATGTGACATCATCAGATTCTGCAACATTCAAAGAGAAACTGGAGACTGCAGGAGCACTACTCTTCTCTACTTGACTTGCTTCTCCTCCAATTGGAGCCAAGGGATCACTTGAACCTGCTGGAGTATAACGAGGTTTCAGTACAGTAGGGAGAGAGAAACGAACTGCCTCTGATTCTGTATTTAGAGGTAGCTCTCCAACTAGTTTTAATATCAACTCTGCCTCTCCTTTAGGAGGTAGATTTCCTAATGCCAAACTGAATATATCACCAGATTTCTCTTCTCCTAGAGCTGCAGTTAGACCAGAGGACAAAGCATCATCGTACATCTGACGAGCTTCTTCTTTCTCTCGTACCTGTGGAAGATGTTGACTTGCATCTTGTAATTATCACATGACTAAACTTACCACTCCCTTGATTGTTCTTCCAGCAATCATTGCTTCCAATCCTACAACAGCTGTGGACTCCTCCACTGGAAATCTAAACATCACCTCAAGAGGATCATCTGAGGTATTCCGATATTTCAACCTGGTCTCCAGACCCATAACATAACCTTTGATTTGACCAGTGACTGATACACTCTCCAAAGGAACATCCTTTTTACCTTCCCCCTGAATCACAAGACCATATTGTCCAGACATGATAGATTTCAATTAAAGCGTGCAAAAACATGATTGTCAATTTGTCATTACAGATGATGTAATGTGTAGTTCTATAAATAGAATTAGTGTTATGATATAGATCGTTTCTATGGTTTCATTGTTATAAAACTACATAATTATAATTAATGACTAGCAAAGTGCAAAGCATTTTGGGAATTAGCTTTTACTGCAGCACATGGGTATGCTATGAACGATACATCCAAAAATTATAAATGTTTACATTATAAAATTTGAACTGATGTTAAAAAAATATTGGGATAATAAATTGCACACAATGTCAAAAATAACTATAAGTTGAACTTCAGCCTCTCTTTATGGTAAAGATTGTTTAGCTGTTTCTTTGAGAGAGGAGATAGATGATCCGGGAGGTAGAGCCTGTCCCTGTAGCCACATCTCTGCCTTCATGGCTACCAGTTCCCACTCATCATGTTGAGAAGAGAATCGTGATTCCAGTAACACAATAGCTAATAGAGTACCCCACACTACATCAGAACAGCCACTAGGACTTGCACTTTTGAGATCTGAAAGAGAACGACCAATGATAGAGGCCAGACCTGTATCTAGACTCCAGTATCCCTCAGCAGCTTGTAGAGTTACCAACTTAGAGAGAGAGGAACCAGAGCCACCAGGAACAGTGAACAATGATGGCGTACCATTACGTGATGTTGAGCTTGAGTCGCTTGACCCACTCAAAAAAGATAAAAGATCATCGCTCATAGACGGAGCAGGTGGAGGATGACTAAATGTATCATGATAACCACCTGGAGGGGGCGGAGGACATCCGAATGATGACATCATTCGAGGAGGAGGAGGAGGAGGAGGAGATAGGACCGAGCTTAACGAATTAAATGGACTTAAATCCGAAAATGCCATGTTTATTCCAGATGTTGACATCATTGGAGGAGGGGGACCTCCTCCACTCAGATTGCTAGATAGTCCACAGTTTGAGGCATTGGCCATCCAAACTCTTCTCCGAAGAGGTTGTTCATCTATCACAAAGTATTAGGTGAAAATGTCACCATACATACACATACAATAACTTACATGTTTCAGTAGCAGTAAGATCCCATGTCTTGATAGCCCCTTCTATTGGTTTGTCCTGATCTTCATCTACTGCTATATATGCAGTATGAGATGATACCACACTGGACTCTACACTCAACTTGATAATGGCTGACTTCTTCTCCTTGTCTGACTTGCCACTCAGTCCATTTCCATCCTGCCAGTCCTGGATTAGACTCTTGCTTGCTAGCTGATGAACTACTGGTATATCAGTAGGTGATAAAGAAGATACACCTAACTGGAAATCAACACGATGTTCCACAGGAGAACCTAACATCTTTCCTCTCAATACAGCACACCCTGGACCACTCTTCCCTGCACCTCCTTTTAACCATCCATACAATACCAGTTTCTCTCCATTAAACACAGGAGGGATCTTACTGGGAGCTTGGAGTACCTCTATTCCTGGAGGAACACTCAACTTCAGTTCAACATCTGTCACTGATGGTTGTAGAGCTTTCTTCAAACTACTAATTACCTGATGAAGATAATGATCAATAATTATAATGTATAAAATATCATTTGTTGAATTACCTTTCCTTGCATTCTCTCTCCTTCTTTGATGAATTCAGCTCCTCCATTACCGGCCCTTGCCAGACCCTTCACTAATGCACTAGAGGCTCCAGACCCTATCCCAAATGTAAATACCCTAACAAAATATATTGTTATCACGTATAATAAAATTTATTAAACAAATATTTCACATACCTAGCAACATGTGCATTCTTCTTGGTTACATTGATACATGCTTGAGTGTTACTCACAGATCCATCAGTCAGTACAAATATTTGACGAGGGAGACCAGGTAATAACTCTTGACCAAACACAAATTCCAAAGGACTCAGTAACTCTGTTCCTCCGAGATTAGCACTCAGTCCCTGAGCATGACTCATTGCTTTGTCAAGGTTGGTTTGATTGTAAGGAACACTCCTGGGAAACAGGTGCTCATATCTGCTTCCAAACCCAATAATATTGAAGTAACACCCAGGAGGAATACTCTTCAGAAATAGGATGAGTGTATCCTTGGCACTGTTGATGTAAGTACCACTCATACTTCCACTACGATCCACAACGAATACAAATTCACATGCAGCTTGAAGACTGGAGAATTTGGGAAAGAAGTCCAACATTACAGCTGGATTAGACATCAGCTCATTTCCTTCTTCCACTCTTCCCTCTTCCACTGTAGCACGAGGAGTGTGAGGATCCTTATAATGGACCAACACAACCACATCTTTATCCAGTGGTCCGAGGGCTGTAAGTGTCACCTCTACTGACCCATCTTTTCTAACTGTGTTGATCCCATGAGTTGGAGAGGTAACAGATGTGACATCATCAGACTCTGCAACATTCAAAGAGAAACTGGAGACTGCAGGAGCACTACTCTTCTCTACTTGACTTGCTTCTCCTCCAATTGGAGCCAAGGGATCACTTGAACCTGCTGGAGTATAGCGAGGTTTCAGTACTGTAGGGAGAGAGAAACGAACTGCCTCTGATTCCGTATCTAGAGGTAGCTCTCCAACTAGTTTTAATATCAACTCTGCCTCTTCTTTAGGAGGTAGATTTCCTAATGCCAAACTGAATATATCACCAGATTTCTCCTCTCCTAGAGCTGCAGTTAGACCAGAGGACAAAGCATCATCGTACATCTGACGAGCTTCTTCTTTCTCTCGTACCTGTAGAGTGAAAGATCTAGACTTGCATCTTGTGATTATCACATGACTAAACTTACCACTCCCTTGATTGTTCTTCCAGCAATCTTTGCTTCCAATCCTACAACAGCTATGGATTCCTCCACTGGAAATCTAAACATCACCTCAAGAGGATCATCTGAGGTATTCCGATATTTCAACCTGGTCTCCAGACCCATAACATAACCTTTGATTTGACCAGTGACTGATACACTCTCCAAAGGAACATCCTTTTTACCTTCCCCCTGAATCACAAGACCATATTGTCCAGACATGATAGATTTCAGTTCAGTCTAAACATGACTCCACTATATAACCTAACAGATGATGTAATGTGTAGTTCTATAAATAGAATTAGAGTGTAGTTCAGAGTCTAATTAATGTTATTATTTCACTTTATGACTAGTTTTCATTCCATTAAGCCCCACAACAGCTGATATTACACTACAATGAGGCTATTGGGCATATTAAGGTATGTAGGTGTTATGCTGTTTAACTGGCTGACAATACTCTTTGTCTGAAAATTGAAAAATCCTTTTTTTTTGCAAATGGCCTTGGTACTAACTGATATAAATCACATGACTAACCACAGATCATTAATCTACATGTAACAGTTTACATTGTGACAAATGTGAGAAATTCACACATCACAGAGGGCATTTTAAGGTCAGGTCACAGTGATCAAACCCATAGTAGTGCACACCAGAGAATACACAACTAGAAAATGTGTGTATGTATTATACATAGTAGATGACTGGCTTTGTTTGCTGAGGGAGCAAGAACTTTGTGAATTAGAATACCTCAAATAGTTAATTAATTGATCATCAGCTAACTAGTAGTTATTGAGGTTCCATTATGCAGTCAGTATAATGCTTTGTGTTTTAACTCAAATTAATATTTTAGTATATATACACATTATACAGTAGCAAATTTAATTAATTTTGCTACTGTATTTCATTAAAATTTTTACAGAACTGAAGTAAGAGACTCCAGTGGTAGTAGATTCTAAAAACCAGTTAGCTACATCTGTATTTGTACTAATATTCCCCATTTAGATCAAAACTTTTCTGGCTAAAATCACCAGTACTCTCATGAATAACAATACATGAAACAACTTTCGCCATGCCAATTTTGTGCAGCACAATGCCACTGAATAGGGTACCCTGTATCAGAGTGAGCTGTTTATCCACTGAATAGGGTACCCTATATCAGTTATTCCAATCCAGTAACAGGCCTGCATATAATTATATTAATGTTGTTTATTGTTATACATGAGACAGCAGGTAGGTTTGACTACAACACCTTCTAATAAAGATATAAACTAATTCTATTTATAGAACTACACATTACATCATCTGTTAGGTTATATAGTGGAGTCATGTTTAGACTGAACTGAAATCTATCATGTCTGGACAATATGGTCTTGTGATTCAGGGGGAAGGTAAAAAGGATGTTCCTTTGGAGAGTGTATCAGTCACTGGTCAAATCAAAGGTTATGTTATGGGTCTGGAAACCAAGTTGAAATATCGGAATACCTCAGATGAACCTCTTGAGGTGATGTTTAGATTTCCAGTGGAGGAGTCCATAGCTGTTGTAGGATTGGAAGCAAAGATTGCTGGAAGAACAATCAAGGGAGTGGTAAGTTTAGTCATGTGATAATCACAAGATGCAAGTCTAGATCTTCCACTCTACAGGTACGAGAGAAAGAAGAAGCTCGTCAGATGTATGATGATGCTTTGTCCTCTGGTCTAACTGCAGCTCTAGGAGAGGAGAAATCTGGTGATATATTCAGTTTGGCATTAGGAAATCTACCTCCTAAAGGAGAGGCAGAGTTGATATTAAAACTAGTTGGAGAGCTACCTCTAGATACGGAATCAGAGGCAGTTCGTTTCTCTCTCCCTACAGTACTGAAACCTCGCTATACTCCAGCAGGTTCAAGTGATCCCTTGGCTCCAATTGGAGGAGAAGCAAGTCAAGTAGAGAAGAGTAGTGCTCCTGCAGTCTCCAGTTTCTCTTTGAATGTTGCAGAGTCTGATGATGTCACATCTGTTACCTCTCCAACTCATGGGATCAACACAGTTAGAAAAGATGGGTCAGTAGAGGTGACACTTACAGCCCTCGGACCACTGGATAAAGATGTGGTTGTGTTGGTCCATTATAAGGATCCTCACACTCCTCGTGCTACAGTGGAAGAGGGAAGAGTGGAAGAAGGAAATGAGCTGATGTCTAATCCAGCTGTAATGTTGGACTTCTTTCCCAAATTCTCCAGTCTTCAAGCTGCATGTGAATTTGTATTCGTTGTGGATCGTAGTGGAAGTATGAGTGGTACTTACATCAACAGTGCCAAGGATACACTCATCCTATTTCTGAAGAGTATTCCTCCTGGCTGTTACTTCAATATTATCGGGTTTGGAAGCAGATATGAGCACCTGTTCCCCAAGAGTGTTCCTTACAATCAAACCAACCTTGACAAAGCAATGAGTCATGCTCAGGGACTGAGTGCTAATCTCGGAGGAACAGAGTTACTGAGTCCTTTGGAATTTGTGTTTGGTCAAGAGTTATTACCTGGTCTCCCTCGTCAAATATTTGTACTGACTGATGGATCTGTGAGTAACACTCAAGCATGTATCAATGTAACCAAGAAGAATGCACATGTTGCTAGGTATGTGAAAATATTAATTATATTATATGTGATAACAATATATTTTGTTAGGGTATTTACATTTGGGATAGGGTCTGGAGCCTCTAGTGCATTAGTGAAGGGTCTGGCAAGGGCCGGTAATGGAGGAGCTGAATTCATCAAAGAAGGAGAGAGGATGCAAGGAAAGGTAATTCAACAAATGATATGTTATACATTATAATTATTGATCATTATCTTCATCAGGTAATTAGTAGTTTGAAGAAAGCTCTACAACCATCAGTGACAGATGTTGAACTGAAGTTGAGTGTTCCTCCAGGAATAGAGGTACTCCAAGCTCCCAGTAAGATCCCTCCTGTGTTTAATGGAGAGAAACTGGTATTGTATGGATGGTTAAAAGGAGGTGCAGGGAAGAGTGGTCCAGGGTGTGCTGTATTGAGAGGAAAGATGTTAGGTTCTCCTGTGGAACATCGTGTTGATTTCCAGTTAGGTGTATCTTCTTTATCACCTACTGATATACCAGTAGTTCATCAGCTAGCAAGCAAGAGCCTAATCCAGGACTGGCAGGATGGAAATGGACTGAGTGGCAAGTCAGACAAGGAGAAGAAGTCAGCCATTATCAAGTTGAGCGTAGAGTCCAGTGTGGTATCATCTCAGACTGCATATATAGCAGTGGATGAAGATCAGGACAAACCAATAGAAGGGGCTATCAAGACATGGGATCTTACTGCTACTGAAGCACACATGAGTGGAAATAAAAGAATGGGAAGAGGAGGAGGAGGAGGAAGAGGAGGGATGATGCTGATGGGAGCTCGATCTATGATGAATAAGAAATCATCTGCCCCAATGAATTTTCGAAGTGGTAAGAAATGTAGACAGAGGAGGAGCAGAAGTAGAGATAGGAGAAGAGATAGGAGTAGAGATAGAGATGGGAGGGAAAGAAGTAGAAGTAGAGAGGATTTGATGTGGGGCTGTAGGAATGAGGAGATGATATTTCATTCTTCATATCATATTTTGTCATCACCTGTAGTTGGTAGGAAGAATATGACAGGAAAGATGTTTGAGAGAGAAGTTGAATTGGATTGTGATAATCTTATGATGAATGTCGATGAAATGATGGAGATTAGTGATGTGTTATCTAAACCATCTTCATCTGGTTCCTCTCTTTCTAAGTTGGTAACTCTACAAGCTGCTGAGGGATACTGGAGTCTAGATACAGGTCTGGCCTCTATCATTGGCTGTTCTCTCTCAGATCTCAAAAGTGCAAGTCCTAGTGGCTGTTCTGATGTAGTGTGGGGTACTCTATTAGCTATTGTGTTACTGGAATCACAATTCTCTTCTCAACATGATGAGTGGGAACTGGTAGCCATGAAGGCAGATATGTGGCTACAAGGACAGGCTCTACCTCCTGGATCATCCATCTCCTCTCTCAAAGAAACAGCTAAACAATCTTTACCATAAAGAGAGGTGGACAAAGACTCAAGAATATTATATTAGTATAGAATTTTTATAGCTATTTTTTGATATTGTTTGTAGTTGAGATGAATATACTTTCCATATGTTTTTTTTCATAACCAAATTGAAATTGTTAATAATTCTATTATCAAGAAAACTTTTATTGAGATATACATAAGTACATGATCATGAGATTATATATGTGAAACGTTTTACCTGATCACACATATATATTCTAGTCACACAAACAATTTGGCTTCTTGAGACTACGTATGTTTATTCTCATTGAACAGAGCAGCACTTTAGACTAACAGATTGATATGCAAACATAACTCAAACAGTTTCCACAGCATACTATATTCAAGCCTGCGGGGAGGGGATCAACAGCCTGGGGGTTCTATCAAACCCACCTTTAGACAAAAACTTATTTTGGTTATGGTATACAAATTATTGTCGATTACACAGTGCAAGCTCATCGTTGAGCATTTAATCACGTTTAATATTATCAATTTGAGAGTTAAGGACTAGACCAGCTGATTTTTCCAGGCCCAAATATAGACAGACCTTCAGTTGTGATGTATCCTTGGACATCAAACCTCATCCAAGTGGGATGCATATTTCCTCAGTGCCCCCTTGGACATCAAACCTCATGCACATGGGATGCATATTTACTCAGGGCCCTCTTGGACATCAAACCTCATGCAAGTGGGATACATATTTACTCAGGGCTCCCTTGGACATCAAACCTCATCCAAGTGGGATAAGTATTTACTCAGGGCTCCCTTGGACATCAAACCTCATCCAAATGGGATACATATTTCCTTAGGGGCCCAAAGCTTCTCGTATTATAAGTTTGTTAAATACTTGTTTGAATTGTTAAAAGAACCATATATCACTGAATTGTCATATATAGAGCATGCATGCATGATGTTACTATATATGACAACATGCACTAGGTAGTACTGTTTGTGGGTTTCCAAAACCTTTTCATGGCCAAATACAATTACATGTGCTTCAGTAGTAAGTAAACTTATACTAAATTGTTGAAATGAAATATAAGTAGACACCGCCCTAAAACTATAGTGCTTCAGATAATTTGAGTACAAAGTATATACGTAGTTATGCCATTAGATGAATGTATCTTAACTAACTAATTGTTACCCGTGCAGCTGTTTATTACACTTAACAAAATCTCTTAATGAATTGATATCTCAACATTATGACAAGTATTAGTTCATTAATGAACAAAACTATAATTATTAATTTTTGTATATATTTGTGTGTAAATGTGTGATTTATAATTAAAAACTACATTGTAATAGTATCATACACGAGTCAATTACAACAACAGTCGATTATGAATACAATTACACTTACTTCTAGCTTCCCAAAATTTGTTCTTGATGTACAAATGTGTCACAAATATTTCAATAGGCTATTCCAAGACTCTCTTGACAGTAGATCAGACTGGGAATAATAAATTAAGAGCTTGCATTTTTCCTACATGAATAAGAAATGAAAATGATTAGTCAATATGAATTCCTGCTCTTTTTGACAAGAAATGGCACAAAATTAGTATTGTTTATTATTTCAGAAAAATAAACAATGCTCATTTTGCGTCATTTCTTGCAAAAAAAAGAGCGGGAATTCATATTGACTGATCATTTTCATTTCTTGTTCATGTAGGAAGAATGCAAGCTCTGTCTTTTTGCTGTCTCTCTGTCTCTCTCTTGTGTAGTATACAGCTCAATTTCCAATCAAAGAAACTCTTCTGGAATCTTCATGGATTCAGCATTGACTATTTTATTCCAAGAATTGTAAGTTCCTTATCACCTAATAATATAGGTCCTAATTCATGTACATTTGTACTTCTCTAGTATACCTATTCATTGAAGAGTTTCAGCTTGGTTTGGAAGAGAGAACTTGACATGCTGAGATGAGCTATTTATCTTGTATTTCTTCCCACATTGTTTCTCAATTCTATTAGACTGTTCAGAGGAAGAGACTAGCTACATGAATACACATCAATGGACCTGTTTATCCACTGAATAGGGTGCGTTATTCCAATCCAGCAACAGGCCTGGATATATATTAATGTTGTTTATTGTTATACATGAGACAGTGGGTAGTATTTGACTTGGCTACAACACCTTCTAATAAAGATATATATAATTATCATGGCTAATTCTATTTATAGAACTACACATTACATCATCTGTTAATTTATATAGTGGAGTCATGTTTAGTTTAGACTGAACTGAAATCTATCATGTCTGAACAATATGGTCTTGTGATTCAGGGGGATGGAAAAGGTAAAAAGGATATTCCTTTGGAGAGTGTATCAGTCACTGGTCAAATCAAAGGTTATGTTATGGGTCTGGAGACCAGGTTGAAATATCGGAATACCTCAGATGATCCTTTTGAGGTGATGTTTCGATTTCCAGTGGAGGAGTCCACAGCTGTTGTAGGATTGGAAGCAAAGATTGCTGGAAGAACAATCAAGGGAGTGGTAAGTTTAGTCATGTGATAATTACAAGATGCAAGTCAACATCTTCCACAGGTACGAGAGAAAGAAGAAGCTCGCCAGATGTACGATGATGCTTTGTCCTCTGGTCTAACTGCAGCTCTAGGAGAAGAGAAATCTGGTGATATATTCAGTTTGGCATTAGGAAATCTACCTCCTAAAGGAGAGGCAGAGTTGACATTAAAACTAGTTGGAGAGCTACCTCTAGATACAGAATCAGAGGCAGTTCGTTTCTCTCTCCCTACGGTACTAAAACCTCGTTATACTCCAGCAGGTTCAAGTGATCCCTTGGCTCCAATTGGAGGAGAAGCAAGTCAAGTAGAGAAGAGTAGTGCTCCTGCAGTCTCCAGTTTCTCTTTGAATGTTGCAGAATCTGATGATGTCACATCTGTTACCTCTCCAACTCATGGGATCAACACAGTTATAAAGGATGGGTCAGTAGATGTGACACTTACAGATCTTGGACCACTGGATAAAGATGTGGTTGTGTTGGTCCATTATAAGGATCCTCACACTCCTCGTGCTACAGTGGAAGAGGGAAGAGTGGAAGGAGGAAATGAGCTGATGTCTAATCCAGCTGTAATGTTGGACTTCTTCCCCAAATTCTCCAGTCTTAAAGCTGCATGTGAATTTGTATTCATTGTGGATCGTAGTGTAAGTATGAGTGGTACGTACATCAACAGTGCCAAGGATACACTCATCCTATTTCTGAAAAGTATTCCTCCTAGCTGTTACTTCAATATTATCGGGTTTGGAAGCAGATATGAGCACCTGTTCCCCAAGAGTGTTCCTTACAATCAAACCAACCTTGACAAAGCAATGAGTCATGCTCAGGGACTGAGTGCTAATCTCGGAGGAACAGAGTTACTGAGTCCTTTGGAATTTGTGTTTGGTCAAGAGTTATTACCTGGTCTCCCTCGTCAAATATTTGTACTGACTGATGGATCTGTGAGTAACACTCAAGCATGTATCAATGTAACCAAGAAGAATGCTCATGTTGCTAGGTATCTGAAAAATATTTGTTTAATAAATTATATTATATGTGATATCATATATTTTGTTAGGGTATTTACATTTGGGATAGGGTCTGGAGCCTCTAGTGCATTAGTGAAGGGTCTGGCAAGGGCCGGTAATGGAGGAGCTGAATTCATCAAAGAAGGAGAGAGGATGCAAGGAAAGGTAATTCAACAAATGATATTTTATACATTATAATTATTGATCATTATCTTCATCAGGTAATTAGTAGTTTGAAGAAAGCTCTACAACCATCAGTGACAGATGTTGAACTGAAGTTGAGTGTTCCTCCAGGAATAGAGGTACTCCAAGCTCCCAGTAAGATCCCTCCTGTGTTTAATGGAGAGAAACTGGTATTGTATGGATGGTTAAAAGGAGGTGCAGGGAAGAGTGGTCCAGGGTGTGCTGTATTGAGAGGAAAGATGTTAGGTTCTCCTGTGGAACATCGTGTTGATTTCCAGTTAGGTGTATCTTCTTTATCACCTACTGATATACCAGTAGTTCATCAGCTAGCAAGCAAGAGTCTAATCCAGGACTGGCAGGATGGAAATGGACTGAGTGGCAAGTCAGACAAGGAGAAGAAGTCAGCCATTATCAAGTTGAGTGTAGAGTCCAGTGTGGTATCATCTCATACTGCATATATAGCAGTAGATGAAGATCAGGACAAACCAATAGAAGGGGCTATCAAGACATGGGATCTTACTGCTACTGAACCACACATGAGTAGAAGTAAAAGATTCGCTCTGAGAAGTCGATGCATAAATATGATATCACCTGCTGGATTAAAGTTTCAAAGTGGTAAGAAATGTAGAGAGAGGAGTCACAGAGATAGGAGTAGAGATAGAGAATTAGAGATAGGAGGGAGAGAAGTAGAACTAGATAGGATTTTATGAGGGGCTGTAGGAATGGGGAGATGATTGATTCTTCATATCATATGTCATTATCTTCTGCTCCTGTAGCTCCAAAAGTTATGAAGAAGGAAGTCCATTGTTATAATGCTATGTTGGACGATGAAATGTTGGATGAACTGTTGGATTATAGTGATGAAATGATGGAGATTAGTGATGTATTACCACTACCTAAATCATCTTCATCTGGTTCCTCTCTTTCTACGTTGGTAACTCTACAAGCTGCTGAGGGATACTGGAGTCTAGATACAGGTCTGGCCTCTATCATTGGCTGTTCTCTCTCAGATCTCAAAAGTGCAAGTCCTAGTGGCTGTTCTGATGTAGTGTGGGGTACTCTATTAGCTATTGTGTTACTGGAATCACGATTCTCTTCTCAACATGATGAGTGGGAACTGGTAGCCATGAAGGCAGAGATGTGGCTACAGGGACAGGCTCTACCTCCTGGATCATCCATCTCCTCTCTCAAAGAAACAGCTTTACAATCTTTACCATAAAGAGAGGTGGATAAAGACTCAAGAATATTATATTAGTATAGAATTTTTATAGTTATTTTTGATATTGTTTGTAGTTGAGATGAATATACTTTCCAAATGTTTTTCTTTAATATCATAACAAAATTGAAAATTGTTAATGATTCTATTATCAAGAAAACTTTTATTGAGATATACACAAGTACATGATCATGAGATTATATATGTGAAATGTTTTACCTGATCACACATATATATTCTAGTCACACAAACAAGTTGGTTTCTTGAGACTATGTATGTTTATGAACAGAGCAGCACTTTAGCTAGCAGATTAATATGCAAACATAACTCAAACAGTTTCCACGGCATACTATACTCAAGCCTGCAGGCAGGGGATGAACAGCCTGAGGGTTCTATCAAACTCACCTTTAGACAAAAACTTATTTTGGTTATGGTATACAATAATTGATGATTACACAGTGCAAGCTCATCGTTGAGCATTTAATCACGTTTAATATTATCAATTTGAGAGTTAAGGACTAGACCTGCTGATTTTTCCAGGTCCAAATATAGATAGACCTTCAGTTGTGATCATATATCCTTGGACATTGAACCTCATCCAAATGGGATACTTACGTATTTCCTCAGGGTTCAAAGCTTCTCAGTCATATTATAAGTTCTTAAATACTTGTTTGTCAATTCGAATTGTTAAAAGAACAATTTTATTGGTTAGTACAGTTACAGGGAATAGCATGAATTCAGTTTATCAATTGTCATAGAGCATGCCATGCATGATGTTACTATGACAACATGCACCAGGTATACTGTTTGCGGGTTTCCAAAACCTTTTGATGGCCAAATACAATTACATGTGCTTCAGTAGTAAACTTATACTAAATTGTTGGCATGACATGAAATAAAAGTACACAGCAATCTGAAATTATAGTGCTTCAGATAATTTGAGTACAAAGTAGTTATGCCATTAGATTAAATAACTAACTAATTGTTAAATTCTTGCAGCTGCACTAACAAATAAATGAGGTTGTTTTTGCATTGCAGTAGCACATGTGCATTAGACTGACAGAACATTAAACATGATTACATGTACAATCATGAGCTTGCACTGGGCAATGATTCATCAATACCTTGTATACCAAACTAAGTTCTTGTCTAAAATTAAGGGGGTTTGATTGAACCCACTTGATACCCCACTTCTTGCCTACGGGCCTGAATATATTGCTTTGGCTACTGCTTGAGTTGTTAGATTTGCATATAAGAACTATTCCTACTGATTTTCCATAGATAGACCTTCGATTGTAATATTGCCTATACGATCTTGGACACCAAACCTCATAAAGGCCATAGTGAAGTATTTCTCCAGGGCCCAAAGCTTCTTCATATTAGAAGTTCTCATTTGAAGAATAAAAAGGTTTACATAAAGTTTGAGATAGGGGCCCAGATCGAAAGTTTACCCCAGGCCCAATCTGTTCTCTCAACAACATACTGTATGTATAAGACTATTATCAGAGGGGACATGCAGTAGTACCCTCTATGCATGGTAGCCAGGAAAAAAATGGCTACTCTTTTATTTTCATTACGTATACTATTAATGGTTATGATAATATAGTACAGCTAGCTATTTTGTGTTGGTCTTTAACGACAAGTACTTATTATGTACAGTTATATGAAAGTGGTTTGTTTAATTTTGTTCCTTGCTGTTACCCATCTCGATCTTGTTCACATACCTTTTGACATACATCTCTATACATATGGTTAGTATTAAAACCTTTTTTCATTATTCTCACTATTAATGGATATGATAACAATATGATTAACTAAAATATATGTATATAATCATCTAAGCACAGAACGTATTAATTATTATCATTATTAACTTTGTTTTACATAATAGTATAAAAATCATCTCCTGTGAATTCATGATGAATCAGGGAAGACAAGGTACAGGTATTTCTTCTTGAGTCAGAGTCAATTGAAGATAACGACATGCTACATCTACAATCCTCTCATTACATGCTGGTGTTCCCTTCGTAGGACCTATGTATATATAATGTACACAATATATTATATCACTGGATAACTTAATAACTAACAAGCCAAGCAAGTAGAGTTATCTTCAGCTAAAATATTCATTCCTGGAGGACAGCATATAAAGTCTCCAGGAATATCGAAACAAGTCTCTGACAGGCCACAAGGATCACCTGCACAACTAACAACTAATGATAGTGGATGGAAGTTTATTATAATAGTGAGAATACAATAACAATCAAAATTATTATTATTATCTATATAACAATTATATAAACTTACCAGTTTCACAAAGAAGTCCTGTAAACCCAGCATCACAAATACATATATTAGATGTACAATCTCCTTGATTATTACAATCAGCTCTTGTTGAACAGGATAAAATTGCTTGTATCAATGCTACAGTTATAGAATTAATTATGACAATTTGCATACAAATTAGTACTTTCAGTTACTCACAGACAAATGATAGGCACAGCACAATAATTATTAACACTTTCAGAGCCATTCTCACAATATGAAAACTCCAGTAACTACCAGTGATGGAAAATTGCTTTAGATATCTCTATAACTGTATTTATTGTAATGTCACAGTTATATACCACAATCTTATGAAGCCATATTTAATTCATAATTAAGTCTGAAAACAGTAATTTTATAACCAAAAGGTTTTAGCAAATGCCTGTTGTTATTTTTGATCCTTGTATAATTTGAAGCCTGCCAGTAGCTCGTTCAAGCCACCAATGTTTGTAGTTTTCCCAACTTTTCGCGAACACACACGCACACAATATGATTACATATACCCTTCTGTCTCACTTTGCGGCGAGGGTAATAATAATGTATAGGATATAGGCCTGGTTAGAGGCAGTTATGGAAATATAACACCCGTGAGATAATTCTCGGGCGGGTGTTATATGCCCTCCAAACAGGGCTATATGTATTTTATACTGTCCATGGTAACACAAAAGTATGCAATTAAATCACATTTTAAATCACTGTTGTCAAGTAGAAACCATAGTACTATACCAATTAGCGTTTACTGTAAAAACTGTGAAAATACAATTAGATGATTAAATTTTAGTGGCTAGACATCCCTGGTACATCAAAGGTTACCATGGCGATTGCCCACGCACTGTGGTATAAGTGATTAAATCTCATATGACCAATGTTATCTTCAACTCACCAGCTACAGCATTCATACTCAGGTTATAATGTGATCTTGTTGATATCCCTAAATATATACGTATAGACTTTTGATTCATGTTCTCATGATCAGATGTGAATATAGGCCTTGCAAGTTTGATTATAATTCAGTATTATATCCTTGACCATAAACCAGTCTATATTTGGCACTGAATTCCTACATGTAACTATGAATAGAAATTGTACTATAAATCTAACCTGGACTAGTTGTATGATGTCATAATCAACTGTCATGATTACATGAACTTGAGAAAGGGCTGTATATTTGTAAGATCAGGAAGTGTATTATATATAATTATATATATTATATAGTATACTAATAGGTCCTATATACAAAATATAGGACCTGAGTTTTGTGTCCGAGGATGTGATATAGCCCGAGCCTGCAAGGACTATATCACATCCGAGGACACAAAACAAGGGTCCTATATTTTGTATATAGGACCTATTAGCATACTATATAATATACATATATATATATATATACTATAGACAGGTCTCTATCTGATTTATCACATTTGCCAAGGTTAAACATGTTTTATAGTAAACTAATTATAACCTTTTCCACATGGTTAGTTAACCAGCCCTACATACGTACATACATACGTTAGTATCACTAAAACTTGAGCAGTGTTTTGCATTTACTCAAGCTATACTTATGTAGGGTAGTTATGTAGATGTAGTTAGTTTAATTTTGTTGCTGAGGTACGTACCATCCCAATCTTGTTTGTGATTCTTCAGTTTTGATATCCCAACATGGCCTTTCATTATTATTATAATTACATTGTATTATAACTATAATTGTAGGTGGCTTATGTATTTCATAACTTGAAATAAGAGTGTTTACCCAGACCATGTCGAACCACTTCGAACTTCACACTAAATGTTATTTTGTGGAATAATTTCCTTTGCTTTACACGTACAGATGTACCCCAAATCAGCAGCCATCTGTACGTATGTTGATAATACTACGTATATATTATAATACTGTATTTTGTTTTAGTTATAACCTTTTCGTGGTTTTGCCGTACTTATTGCGATTGGAAGAATGGAAATTTTAGCTACATTTCCTCACAGGACGAAATAAAAGTCATCAAAAGATATGAAGTTATATATATTATTATATTCTATTTAGAAACTGATTGGAGTTGCATCCGCCCACTCCCTAGTACCACCTTTAATTAAATTACAGGTCTACTGCAATAAATATAACTAAAACGAAAATTGTAAGTTTGTCAATAATGGGCACTTTTAGTTAGTTAATTAAAACTAAAACCCTTCTAATTATATATATTACCAGATATTTCAGCTCATCACTTGCAATTGAAATGTATGGGCGGCCATTTTTTTTCGGTGCCATCTCTACATAGAGAGTACTACCGTACTCTCTGATAAGCCTAATATTACCTTAGTTAAACTACAACTCAACTATAAACTAGTCATACTATAACTAAACTATAAGTTTAGTACTCATTATTGTCATACTAAAACACTAACTGATACATACATTTATAGTACACAACTCATGATAATTACAACTCCATAATCTAACAGAGAAACAATACATGGTATCGGGAGCACTAATAATAGTATAACTAAAATGCCTATAATTATTATTTAATAATTAGCTAATTAGTTAATTCTTTAGTTCAATGTTTATGTGTAATTCTGAAAGGTCAATTTGTCAGGAACACGTCTTCACAAGAAATGTGATTGCGAAATGATCCATCATGTGACAGTCATGTGACTGTTGAAATAGGCCGATCAGAAGTTTTGGTAACTGATATTTACCACCCTCTGATAGAGAGAAGAAGCTAAAAGAAAAAAGAGAAGAGATCATATCAAATGATGTATCATATGCCATTGTTTTTAAAAAGACGTTCTTACCTCTAGCGTTCTTCATCTCTCTGAAGTCAGAGGGTGCTTAACCTCAGCAACCTGAAACTGTTGTATCAACTCCAGAGCTCTTTGTAACTGTTAATGATGTGAAGCTTTCAGAGCATGTTGGATGTATGCCTACAGTTCCATCAAAATCTATTTTCTTGGCACCCAATCTCATAGCTACGCCATAACCTTGTGTTATCTCTCCAGCATTAGAACTCAATACATGTAAACCAAGAACTCTCTCCTATGAGTGAATACATGTATGAACAAAGATACACACACACACACACACACACACACACACACACACACACACACACACACACACACACACACACACACACACACACACACACACACACACACACACACACACACACACACACACACACACACACACACACACACACACACACACACACACACATACATACAGACATAAATACGTACATAAACATATATAAAAATTTAACGTACATCATCAGATTTATTGACCACTAGTTTCATGTAGCAGTCAGCATTGTCTCTACCAGGAACAGTGAATTCCAATGGCTGGAAGTGAATGTGATATACCTAGAGGAAAGATAGACAAGTCTCACATAACTATATCATGATTCATATGTATACAGTATGTATTTGTATAATTATGTATCATTATATTATGTATTATGTATATACTGTATATATGTATGCACATGTATGTATATACATACATACATACATACATACATGCATGCATACATACATACATACATACATACATACATACATACATACATACATACATACATACATACATACATACATACATACATACATACATACATACATACATACATGAATGTATGTATGTATGTATGTATATATATATGTTTGTATATATGTATGTATGTATGCATGTACGTATGTATATATGTATGTATGTATGTATGTATGTATGTATGTATGTATGTATGTATGTATGCATGCATGCATGCATGCATGTATGTATGTATGTACATGTATGTATGTATGAATCACTTCAATATTATTTTGTCCAAAGATGAATTCAGAGTCTTCTTCAGTTAATCCAATACAACCATATTCCAGTGGTGTAAACACAGTTGTAGGAACATTGACATAATCACAATGAAGTTTTGAGTCACCAAATAATCTCTTTGCCAACATTCGACCAGCTTGAATGGCAAGAGGAGTCAGCTCATGTTTCCCTTGTTGTACATCTCCGATAGCATATATATGAGGAACATTTGTTTGTTCATAGACTGTTGGGATTTTACCAGTCCTGAAGAGGAGGAGGATAAATAAGAGGAAGAGGAGAAGAAGCAGGAGAATGAGGGGAGGAAAAGGGGGAGGAGGAGGACAAGGAGGAGGAAAAGGAGGAGGAGGAGGAGGAGGAGGAGGAGGAGGAGAAAAAGGAGGAGAGAAAAGAAAAGAGGGAGGAGAAGGGGGAGGAGGAGGGAGAAGAAAAGGGGAGGAGGAGGGGGAGGAGGAGGAGGAGGGGCAGGAGGAGGGGGAGGAAGAGTGATTAAAATTAATAATATGTATTCCTCACCATTTGTTAGTAATTACACCAGCTTTATCCAGTCCCAGACCCTTGGTATCTGGGTCTCGTCCAATTGCAAATAGCACCTAGATTAATAGTATGCCATAATGATTCTATTTATTTGTAAATGAAATTATTTCTTACTGTGTTAAATTCTTCTGTTCCTTCTGTGCCAGTTTCTGAATTCTTGTAATGAACTTTAATTCGTTTTGGAGTTTCAGATATCAGTTCGATCTGTTATGTAAAAACACACACACAGCGTTATAATTGTAGATATAACATAATTAGACATAAACAGTTAACATTTGGACTAGGGCTGGACGATAGTAGCGATAGTGTGACTATCACTATCGACAGTGGTAGCTAAAAACTAATATCGTGATATGCAGTTACAGGCATGTGTATTTGACATTGTCTCAATGCAACATACCCACAACCACAGGAAAAAACATGCGAAAATAGTGTGGAATATTTCTTGACAAAGAGCTGGAGGTTTTTCTGTTGGAGGGCGCTAAGAACGGTGTATGGGAGTGCTTAGTTTGTTTGCCACAGGTGGAAAAGGCTCAGAATCTGTAACCTAATTTTAGTTTCACTATCGTGATAGTATTCACTGTCATTCAAATATCTATTAAATATTATGATAGTTGAACATTTCACTACATGTATCACCCAACTCTAATTTCAACTGTATACGCTTGCTCTTAATTCTATCCAAACTCCAGTGGCTTTGTGGTTAAGAGAGTAGACATAGACTATCAGCTTTCCTATGTTCAAATCCCAGCTGATGTAATTAATATAATAATTTACTGACCTTTGTGGGAACTGATTTGTGTATAAACTTCACTTTCTGTTTCACCATATAATCACCAGCTTTCTCTGCCATTTGCTGTATGAAGTACATGTATGTTATTAACATAGTTTAAACAAACATGCTAACACGCATATATTTAACCATACATACATACATTCATACATACATACATACATACATACATACATACATACATACATACATACATACATACATACATACATACATACATACATACATACATACATACATACATACATACATACATACATACATACATACATTCATACATACATACATACATACATACATACATACATACATACATAAACACACCTGGTCAAATCCTCTCAGTAATATTGATCGTACCATGCATGAAGTATCAAACCCTAACTTAGCTAAAAATCCAGCACATTCCAATGCTACATATGAGGCGCCAACAACGAGGGTTTTTCCTGGAGGTTCTGATAACGAAAATAGGTCATCACTAGTAATGCCATATTCTTTAGCTCCTGGAATATCAGGGTACTTAGGACGTCCACCTGTTAGAGGGATGGTAGTATATAAATAAATAAATGAATGGATAGATGGAAAAACGGATGGATGGATGAATGGATGGATGGATGGATGGAAGAATGGAGAATGAATAGACATATGAATGGATGGATAGATGAATGGATGAATGTAAAAATTACACATCAATGAAACAGAGAAAGACTTACCAACAGCAACTATAATTCTAGCTCCTGTAATTGTTTCTTCTTTGCCCCTTCTATTAACATGCTAATGGAATGAGATTACTATAGTAACATATTGCCATGGCAACAATACTTTTCTATCAGTAACATTACAGTACATGACCGAGTAACCTTGATAACTATTCTCAATGAACAATGGATGGATGGATGGATGAATGGATAGATGGATGGATAAATGGATGGATGGATGGATGGATGGATGGATGGATGGATGGATGGATGGACAGATGAATGAATGAATGAATGAATGAATGGATGGATGTAGGTTGCTAGCTATTTGCTCACCTTGATTGTATGGGGATCAGTAAACTCGGAGAGGGCATTCACATATTTGACACCCTTGTCTCGTAGTTGAGTTCTATAGTTCCAATTCAGAGATCCAATATGATTCTGGATTGCCTCTACCATCTTCGTCCAGGAATGCTTCACTGAATTTGAAAAGAATTGAATATATAATGAGAAACAGACAGAAAAATAAATAGATAGATAAATAAATAGATAGATAGATAGATAGATAAATAAATAGATAGATAGATAGATAGATAGATAGATAGATAGATAGATAGATAGATAGATACATGTAGATAGATAGATAGATAGTTTACATGTAGAAAGGACAGAAATACAGATGATAATAGATAAATAGATAGATAGATAGATAGATAATAGATGGATAGATAGATAGATAGATAGATAGATAGATAGATAGATGGATAGATAGATAGTTTACATGTAGATAGGACAGAAATACAGATGATAATAGATAGATAGATAGATAGATAGATAGATAGATAGATAGATAGATAGATAGACAAACATACAGTGATAAAAATGAAAAATATATAATAAATTCAACTGCACCTTCCTCAGAGAACTCCCAACCAAAAGCTCTGGCATCTCCTAAAGATTGTCCTGGGAACAAAGCACATACCATTATCGAAGAAGTAATGTTGCTAAGCAACAGAAGAGAAGGATAGAAACCTTACTAACTCACTTACCAAGAAGAGCTGCTTGGTGCATCAACTTTTTAGGTATACAGCCAACATTAACGCAGGTACCTCCCAAGCCCCATGTCGTACCAATTGGAGTAGGTTTTACATAGTCTAAACACACTACCTTCAGTTTGGGATTAATATTAACAATATCCTATAAAAGAAATAGAATTATATAATACAGCACTTTGCTAATCATGTCTCACATTGAAAATGAATGCTACATTCTAATAAATAAGATTGAAAAGAGGAAAATGAAAAGATGTGGGTAGGTAGTCACTGGGAATTGAACCAGTGCTCCGTCAGTGGCCCTGGGTTCGATTCTCCCAGTGACTACCAGCATTTTTGCATTTTCCTCTTTCAGTATCAGATTCTTCACATTCTCAATGATGACCTCAAAATTATGATGTGATGACTTTATATGTAATATAGTGTATAGTTTATTGTCATAAGATTAATACATGATTATACTGTAACTCAATAATGAAGCAATGGATTGAAATTTGACGTACACAAAAAATAACAGGAAGGATAATTATATGAATATAGTGTAGGTAAAAAGATTGTTGGTCATTCCAAACTGGCAATAATTATATCATATTATGGAGAAATAATGATTTTTATCAAATGCTTAAAATAATAATTATGTGTATATTTCACAAGTTAGGTTTTTAGGAGTGTCTCTTTTGATTATTTTATAATTAGATGAACAATAACAACAAAACCAGATATGTACACCTGTATATACATGTAGTGAAACTATATATACATGTATTGAAACTAATGACTTGTATATGTTACATATACATACATAGTTACATACACAAATACATACATACATACATAGATACATAGATATATAGTACATACATACATACATACATACATACATACATACATACATACATAGATACATACATACATAGATACATACATACATATAATATACATAGATACATACATACATACATACATACATACATACATACATACAATATACATACATACATACATACATACATACATACATACATACATACATACATAGATACATAGATATATAGTACATACATACATACATACATACATACATACATACATACATACATACATACATACATACAATATACATACATACATACATACATACATACATACATACATACATACATACATACATACATACATACACACATACATACATACATACATACATACATACATACATACATACATACATACATACATACATACAATATACATACATACATACATACATACATACATACATACATACATACATACATACATACATACATACACACATACACAAATACATACACAAACACAGATACATACATATACATATAGATAGATACATGCTGACAGACATTGACACATACATACATAGATATATACACACACATAGATAGATATACATGTACCTTTGCACATGCCAGTCCACCTGATCCTCCACCGATCACAATAGCATCGTAATCATAAGAATGATCCTTTACGTATGTATCTCTCTGCTGCTGTCCCTCCAAAAGTAACTTAGATAGGACACCTTTGGTGTATGCTGTTATAGTGTCGTCACAACCGCCAAGATGCTGTCCATTGATAAAGACATTTGGAACTGTCTTTTGTCCTGTGATCTCAAGCAGTATTGCTTGAATACTGGAGCCATTATCTGTCCAAGATTAGTACAAAAATTAACATTGTTTTAGTTAAATATGAAAATTGGCCGGGGTACTAATCACCTATAACTAAACTAAAAGTTTGAGAAACTAGTCATACTATAACTATAACTAAAAGTGGTCATTATTGTCACACATCAACTGGAGACTATATAATTAATATTTTAATATAATTGAATTATTTAATTATTGACATG
>OX345644.1:782500-795000 GCA_947044365.1 Petrosia ficiformis
TGTACATGTATGTATGTATGTATGTATGTATGTATGTATGTATATATGTATGTATGTATGTATGTATGTATGTATGTATGTATGTATAATAATGTATGTATTTATGTATGTATGTATGTACTTATTATAGTTGGCGATGAGTACACCAAGGCTTTAGCAGAAGATGATTTGACGTCAGAGAAATTATTACATAGAGTGAAGTATATAATATAATTTATATGTCACATGTTTGTCACATGATCATTGTTCATTTGTTATTTTGAAGGGATTTTGCTTTACCTGGAGGGTATAGATATTTGATAGTAAAACCGAAAGATCTGAAATGGTATGTACATGTACATGTGGCATAGTACACACATACATACATGTACATACATACACACATATATACATAAATACACGCATGCATACATACATACATACATACATACATACATACATACATACATACATACATACACACACACATACATACATACATACATACATACATACATACATACATACATACATACAAGTAAGTCAGAATGTAGTTGTATAATAATTACCTTGTAGGGACCTTTTGTCATATGATGATGTCACTATTCCACTCACCCAATCAGATTTAGACATAATGGCAGGGACTCAACCACCAAATAGCATTGAAGGTGTATATTATATATCATAGTAGAGTTGTCATTAAACACTAGATTCTATGAATAAGGCCGAAAGAGGAAAGTGGCAAAATGCTGGTACTCACTGGGGAATCCAAACCAAGGCCACTGACTGTGGCTGAAGTCAGTGGCCCTGGGTACAATTCCCAGTGACTACCAGCATTTTTTCACTTCCTCTTTCAGTCTTATTTTCACACAAGGTGAGATCAGCAAAGCATGTCATTATTTTTAATTACAGGAGGTTCCAAGATGGCTCTAAATATTGAATTTACACTTCCTTCTTCCACTTATGCAACAATGACATTAAGGGAGATTCTGAAATGTGATACATCATCACACTATCAAAGCTCGTTAAACCAGTCTGACAGCTTATGTAATGATGACGAGGAACAATAGAAATTATTACTTTTGTTAAAATTTGTAAATATTCTTTTACCTGAAATCATAAATATCAATTTCTGTTATGATAATTATATAAAAATTAGGGCTGGGATGATTAATGATTAATCAATTGATATTAAAAATTTGGATCATTCCTAATTCCAAAATGTATTAACGAAAATCCTAGACCCTAGACCGTAGACCCTAGACCCTACCCATATGATGTAATACTGCATCATTGTTTTGTATGTGATGTAATACTGCATCATTGCTTCATATAATTATGATGTAATACTGCATCATTTTTTGTATGTGATGTAACACTGCGTCATTGTTTCATATAATGTAATCCTGTATTATTGTTTCATATAATGCATTATTGTTTCATATGTGATGTAATACTGCATCATTATTTCATATATGATGTAACACTGTATCATTGTTTCATATTATGATGTAATACTGCATCATTATTTCATATTATCATGTAATACTGCATCATTGTTACATGTGTGATGTAATACTGCATCATTGTTTCATATTATGTAATACTGCATCATTGTTACATGTGTGATGTAATACTGCATCATTGTTTCATATTATGTAATACTGCATCATTGTTACATGTGTGATGTAATACTGCATCATTGTTTTATATTATGATGTACTGAGCTTTTTGGACTGCTTGCGACATGTATGACGGAGTGATCACGTGCAACTAACCGCTGGCGCCAATATACTTTGAATTCAAAAAAATGACATCTTGCGAAAGAAAACACTGCAGCGCCTATGACTTGACTATTGGCAGTAACAGAGGATTAGCCATCTTGCAGAGAGTGTAGAGTGATTTGAACTGATTTCATTGGCTGAACTCACGTGATCCGTTTTTAAATGTATAATTGCAAGAAGTCTGTAAAGCTCAATAATACTGCATCATTGTTTTATATTATGATGTAATACTGCATCATTGTTTCATATTATGATGTAATACTGCATCATTGTTTCATATTATGATGTAACACTGCATCTTGTGCATGTGTGATGTAACACTGTATCATTGTTTCATATTATGATGTAATACTGCATCATTGTTTCATATTATGATGTAACACTGCATCTTGTGCATGTGTGATGTAACACTGTATCATTGTTTCATATTATGATGTAATACTGCATCATTGTTTCACATATGATTGTATCATGATGTGCTCCAATTTATCGTCTGGGAATTATTAAAAAGACCCTGTTTATACAACTCATACTTTCATATAATAATTGATAAAAGAAAAAAGTGTGATACATGTAATATTACACACTACAACAGATAAAAATGTTGATATGGTATGTAGAACAAGGTATATATGTTGGTGTCATCTATAAAGTGATTTGTATAATATGAGAATTGTCTTGTATTAATCAGGATAGAATGCTGTAGAAATTATAAATAAAGATAAATTATTATTCTGTGTGTGTGTGTGTGTGATGATTACATTGCATTGATGTGATATCTCTATCATCGTCTTTATTACTAGGCTTATCAAAATGAACAAACTGTGGTGGAGAAACATGTACATACATACATACATACATACATACATACATACATACATTATACATACATACATACATACATTATACAAACATACATACATACATACATACATACATACATACATAGATACATACATACATTATACATACATACATACATACATACATACATACATACATACATACATTATACATACATACATACATACATTATACAAACATACATACATACATACATACATACATACATACATAGATACATACATACATTATACATACATACATTATACATACATACATAAAATACATACATACATACGTACATAAAAATGTACATACATACATAACTTACTCCTCTGTATTTCTGGAGGTACATTTGTAAAGGATCAACATAGTTATCAAAACCAAGTGTTGAAAGTGCAAACAAAATGTCATCACCAGTGATCGTCTTTCTCTTCTCATCAATACATCTATCAGAAGCTCTGGAGGACAAAGGGGAGGTGAGGATGAGGCGGAGGTTTAAAAATATTAGCAGTGGCATAGCTATGTAGAGATTTGCATAGTGGGGCACACATGAAAATTATTACTTTTTCATAATGAATTGTACACTGTTCTCATGTTTAACTACATATGTACTTATAATAACAGTTATGAATAATTAATTAGCATAAAGAAGAGAGGATGGTTAAGGATAATTAATTAGCATAAAAGCCTATGGGTATTAACACAAAAGCAGAGGTTCCAGTTACAGGGCTTGTGCCACAGTGTACCCCAGCCTGCTGGGTGACACAACTGAATATTTAGGAGGCAATAGATAGAGAAGATGAAGATTTAAAATGGTTGATATACACTAAAGGTAGTCAAGAGGGAGAAAAGAGGATGGTTAGTAGAAGGAATGATTTACTCGCTGGTTAAGAAGCTGATAAACTCAGACACACATTCTTGCATACACTGTTTAGCATCCTTTGAAATCTGTGGAAAAGTATTTGTGAACATTAATTTTGTTACCATAGTTACAGTACTGTTTCTCCACCTTTGCAGTCCTAGGTACTGAGTTTCTCATTGTCCGTCCAACATTGTTTATTGGTACAAAACGATCCTGTGAAAAGAAATGGAATGCTTCTATCCGTCCTTCCTGCTTTTCAGCTATATACATACATTCATCCATTTCTGCATGCATGTATCCTTCCATCTACCCATGAATCCATTCATCCATCCACCCATCATCTATACAGCCATGCATCCATCCATTCATCCATGCATCCATCCATCCATCCATCCATCCATCCATCCATCCATCCATCCATCATCCATCCATCATACATCCATGCATCCATTCATCCATGCAATCCATCTACCCATCATCTATGTTTACTTGTTCTCTATAAACAGTTGGAGGAGGCTTTCTAGTTTTTGTCTTCACACTTTCATCATTGTCATCTAATGGATAATCAAATCTTAATCTGTCTGGGTTGGTAGTAACACCAGCTGATTCCGATAAAGAACTGAGACCTACAAATATGTACATGTACAAAGAGATTTTAGCATATATATGTACATATACATGTATAATGTTAAAGTACATCCATAATATACAAATATACTTAAAATTGTACATAGGCAGTGTTCCGCCCAGGATATTTAGAGTGGTGGTTGGATTCTAACTTGCATTTAGTGCTGTTTATCCAGTATATACTTAATACTATCTCAATAGCATATATATGTATTATCTGAGAGGTGGCAGTGGCGTAGGAAGCATGGGGGCCATGGGGGCACTGGATCCCATAGATAAAATTCCATGGAGACATGGCCCACATGGAATTGTACAATGTAGTGTAATAATAACACTTGTGGTTTATTGTGTAATCAAATGAAAATTTATTTATTTTGAACGTGCCGCCCCATGATCAAAATCATCTTCCTACACCTATCAGTGGTTAATTCATCTGAGGTGGTTAATTTATGCTGAGTGGTGACCAATGCCAACCAGTGTGGGCAGAACACTGCATAAATATACACTGTGCAATACATGTATATACTATAATAAAAGTATTACAATGCTATTGGTTGACCTTCTTGTAACTGAGTTTGATGCTCTAAGACTGAGTCGAGTGCACTGCTTGTTTCAATAGAATAGGTTGTTGTGAGAGATGAGTCATATGTTCCTACATTGCTTGACTGCAGTACTGAACCAGAACAAATGTGGGGACTATTTTCGGAAAATGATAACTGGGTCCTAAAAGTGTCTGGTATCTTAGATCCAGTAGAATAATAAGAACTAGTTTCATTTGAGTCAATTATAGTTTGCGAGAGTCCTGGTGTTGTCCGTATTTTTGCAGCTGGTTTGTGTAATTCATGTAAGCTACTATTTTCAATGTCTATTGACTCCAATGGAGGGATGGCACCATCTTCTAAGAGTCCAGCCATTCTGAAAAATTATAATTTAGTGTACATAATATTATATGAAACTACAGTGTAATCTCTACTATGGACATAATGTACTAGTGCTTATTTTATGCTCATCAGTAAAAGAGGCGTTTTCTATTTTAAAGATGACTTTGGAGGTCAAGATGGTGTCCATACTGCAGAAGTTGCACTGTAACAGTTCAGTTTATATAGCTGCCGCTACATTACCTCTCGGAGGATCTGGTTGGTCAGTGTTGAGACCAATCGCTTGACTCTTGGACTTCCACCAATGAGATGACTCTTTCTTGACTAGTATAATTCCGTATACTTCTCTGTGTCACTCCACTGGCCCACCCCCCTCCGGGCCCTCCCACTTAAGGAAACATGAAGGTTCTGATAAGGACATTGAAAGGTGGAGAAGACACCATTGAGGTAAAATAATGATGTTTTATTAAAATTGATAATAATATCATTTTATTTCAACTTCATCTCTTCCCTCTCGTACCCTGTTTAGGTGAAGGATGCGTCAGTAACTGTTAAAGAGTTGAAAGCAATATTCGAGAAATCGAAAAATATTTCAATCAGTCCTGAAGACAAGTTTCTGTACAAGGGAAAAACCCTGAATGGTTAGTTAAACTAAGAATGGTATGGTAATGAGTCTGCATTGACATAGGAATGAGGATGTTGTGTATGTGAATGAGGATGTGATATTGGTAATGGTATTTCAAATATGTGCCTCATGATTATTTAATTAGATACAAACACTTTGGAATCGTATGGAATTCAAGATAATGATAAGATTCATTTTATAACAAGAGGTGGAAAAGGTAGTGTATGTATGTATGCGTATATGTATGTATATTTATATGTACATAATTATGTATGTATGTATGTACGCATGGGGATACATATGTGAATATGTACATATTTATGTAAGCATGTACATGTATTTATGTACATGTATGTATGTACATGTATATATGTATATATGTATGTATGTGTGTATGTATGTATGTATGTATGTATGTATGTATGTATGTATGTACGTATGTATGTATGTATGTATGTACGTATGTATGTATGTATGTATGTATGTATGTATGTATGTATGTACGTACGTACGTACGTATGTATGTATATATGTATGTATGTATGTACGTACGTACGTACGTACGTACCTATGTATGTATGTATGTATGTATGTAACTATGTACATGTATGTATGTATGTATATAGTGTAATCTCCTCATACTAATTTTCAAATAGAGCAAAAGACATTTTGGGATTTGCTAAGAATATTCTTATTAAAGCACTTTAGTGAGACTGATACATCCAAGATCATTGAGTGTATGCAAAAGGTAAGACAGGTTCTTGTTTCTACACCTGGGAATGTGGATAGCTAGTATATGTACGTTGATTATAATTTATTGTTTTATAGGAGATTCGTCACAGAATATACAGTATTAACTTGGAACTCATTGAAGCAACAGCAATAGAGAATCTGAAAATAGCCGAAGCAAACCCATAGATCACATGACTTAAAAATAATTAATAGGCTTTATATAAAAGCCATACCCGGTACCACTTTGGGTGATACCGTATATCATTTTTTTTGTTGTAAAGTAAAATTTGAAATTAGTAATTTCCATGGCTTCTGGTGGAGGGACGCTATAAGTCCAGCTCGAGGAAGCTAAACTTCCAGAGTTTCTATGTTTGTTTATGTAAAGAATGGCTACGCATAGAGCCCTCCACGACTATAAAGGGAACGATGAAGACTTTTTGAGTTTTAAGAGAGGAGATTTATTCACCCTGCAGAATGAATCGGGCAATGGATGGTTCACGGTCAAAAACAGCAATAACAAGTTTGGTCTGGTTCCTTCAACTTATCTGGAGCCTATTATTGATGAGGTATGAGATGCAAACTTATCTATAGTATGATTGTATTAATAGTTTGCTGTCACATAGATTATAATTAATTTTTACAATTTTGTGAGTACAAATACATGTAGTTATATACATACATACGTACATACATACATACATACATACATACATACATACATAGACGCATTCATACATACATTTATACATATTTACATATATACGTATATGGGTGTACAATCTGTACATGCATACATAGGTAATGTGCATACAGGGCTCGTGATAACAGCCAAACACCTCACCATATCTGATCAATGATGCCCAATTTCTCATCAAAATAGGTCAAATTGTGTTTTTTCCCTGTCAAATTAGTACATTTTAGCTAAACATGAGCATGCATACTATATAGTACATATATACATGAAGACATACATACATACATACATACGTACGTACATACATACATACATACATACATACATGCATACATGCATACATGCATACATGCATACATACATTCATACATACATACATACATACATACATACATACATACATACATACATACATACATACATGCACATACATACATACATGTACATACATACATGTACATACATGCATACATACATACATGCATGCAGACATACGTACATACATACATACATGTACATACATACATGTACATACATACATACATACATATATACATATATACATACATACATACATACATACATACATACATATATACATATATACATACATACATACATACATACATACATACATATATACTTATACACTTTGTACATTCAGTAATAATCTTCCTAATCAACATTGCATATCATAAATTCATTTTTGATATCAGGACGGGGATACTCATGTCAAAGGATCCAGTTATGTTGTACTATATGATTATGATGCTAGAGATACTTACCAATTAACAGTCACCAAAGATGAAAAAGTATATCTGTCTGTATAATGTATTTCTATCTATCCAGCTGTCTGTATGTATTTAAGGAGTACTGTACTAGTGTTGTTTTAGTTAACTATAACTAAACCCCTTTTAGTAAGGCATTGTGACTTTTAGTTAACTAAACTACAAGTCTACTGTAATAACTATAACTAACTAAAATGAAAAATAGCCAATAATGGACAATAGTTAGTTGTTAACCAAAACTAAAACCCTTTTAGTAAGCCTAAAATTATTTTAGTTAATTTACTATAACTATAACTAAAACTGTGATAAACTATAATACTATAACTATAACTAAAAATGGTCAGTATTGCCATACTAAAACAACACTATTATGTATGTAATGTATTTTGTATCTATGTATCTATTTAGGTAGTACTGTACACATGATTATATCCTATTTATATTTTAATAGTTAATCCTAGTTGATAGACATACTAAAGAATGGTGGTCAATGAAGAACGCACAGGGTGAGTCAGGATTTGTGCCTTCAGCATATGTTAAACCTGATAAACAAGCTGAAACTCAGGTAATATCATCTCAAATTAATAGTAATTATCTATCTATCTATATATCTATCTATCTATCTATTTATCTATCTATGTATCTATCTATGTATCTATCTATTTATCTATCTATCTATCTATCTATCTATCTATCTATCTATCTATCTATCTATCTATATATCTATTTATCTATCTATCTATCTATCTATCTATCTATCTATCTATCTGTTTATCTATCTATCTATCTATCTAAAGGCATTGAGTGATGTTCTACTCTCCATTGATCGAGCTATAGAGAAGATTCATAATGAAGCTACTATTGCAGGTGGAGTGTATACAGCTCAACAACGAACTACCTTACAGTGAGTCAATTTCAAATAATATTGATTCATAATCGAGAATTAGCCAGACTGGCCAGTTAAACCACATGTACATGTATATTACAATTATATAGATGCTTCCTCCATTTCTAGCACTGCATTTAATTTATAATTATGTTATAGTTGTTTACTGAAATATAGTAATGCTTAGCATAAGGATGTAGGGACTGCACTGTAGAATTTAATTATCATACCATTGTAATGTAATATGGTCTCCAGTCTATGAAAATGCAATGAGCTAGTCTATTACTCTGGGAATACCCTGATACTTCAGGATATTTTAGGATATTCTCATACTTTTAGTATATTCTAGGATATTTTCATACTTAAGGGTATATACACTCATACTGTAGTATAACACAGTATATTCTAGGATACTCTCAAATCTCAATCATACATTAGTATATATTCGCAGTTTCAATACTGTAATATATTAGTATATTCTAGGATATTTTCATACTTTAGGGTATATTTTAGGATACTCTCGATCGTACACTACATGTACTATAATATTCTCATACTGTAGTATAGCACAGTATATTCTAGCACACTCTCAATCATACATTAGTATATTCTCATACTGTACACTATATTCTGGGATACTCTCAATCATACATTAGTATATTCTCATACTATAGTATAACACAGTATATTCTAGGATACTCTCATGCAATCATACATCAGTATACTATAGTATAACATAGTATATTCTAGTTAGTATAGTAATTGTTAATTCCTATCATACAGTGGTTATGATATGTTATTTGAAATATGATCCACTAAGTCTATATAGTTAATTGATATCAGTATACTATATTAATTATATAATTATTCATAATTATAACTCTAAAGAATAGTTTATTTATCAACTCATACAACAAATTTATTAACTTCTCTTTATTGATATGATAAATATATAATATGTTTATTATTTCATTGTTTCCTTATAGTGTTGTGACTTTTAGTTAACTAAACTATAATTAGTCTACAATAACAAAACTTTAGTTATAGTCCACTAAAACTCATAATTACTTTTGATTATGAATTATAACTCAGTTCATTATTGTTGTGTCACAGCAACACTAAATGTGTATAAATTGTGTGTGTGTCTTTGTGTGTATGTGTCTTTGTGTCTGTGTGTGTGTGTGTCTGTGTGTGTGTTTGTGTCTGTGTGTCTGTGTCTGTGTGTTTGTGTCTGTGTGTTTGTGTGTGTGTGTCTGTGTCTGTTTATCTGTCTCTGTGCGAATGTACATGTGTGTGAGTCTGTGTGTTTGTTTGTGTGTCTGCATGTGTGATTGTGTCTTTGTGAATGTACATGTAATTATGTGTATGTACAAAATTGTACATATACATGTACATGTATGCGTGTAGGTAACTAGGTATGCCTGTGTCTGCAGATAATTAGATATCACTCTCTATGGTACATTTCAGATCTTTAATAGAACATCGAAGGTCAGTTGTAGAAAACGAAAGTTCTGAAACTCCTTCTTCGACATCTTCAAGTACAGAAAAGATAAACTCTCGTAGAAAACCTCCTCCTCCTCCTCCTTCAGAAAGAAATTTATCAAACTCTGAATTGGCCAAAGTTAAATCCTTAGATTTAGCTGGTATCAGACTAAGACAGAAAGGGGAACATCACTCCTCTGAAAACCGGCCAAAGAGTGAGTTTATTGTTCGTCCTGCACCCCCTCCACCTCGGAGAGTGGACTCGCTTAGTTCCCGATCAATGATAATATCAACAGCAGTTGTAAAACCTTCAGAAACCCTTGAAGAAATATCGGAAGAGGAAGAGAAAACACAAATTGAAGAGAAGAAGACTGATAATGTATCTGAGGAGGTGATGGACGACAATCTGAGTCAATCTAGTGAGGGATCTGGTGTGGTGTCTGCCATTAGTCCTGATACTAAGCGTCGGATTAGCTCTTATCTCAATAGAGTTGGTGATGTCTTGGAAACTGTTGAGGAGGCTAAGATCGAGCTACCTTCAGAATTTCCAACTGAAATGGGAGTTGATATGGTTGATATTGTTAGAAACAGGTGAGAGAGAGAGATAAGATTGTGCTATCATAGCTATTTATAGTAACATCATAGCTACATGTATTTATAGTGACATCAGCTATTTATAGTAACATCATAGCTATTTATAGTAACATCAAGCTATCTATAATGACATCAGCTATTTATAATAACATCATACTCAGCTATTTATAGTAACATTTTAGCTATTTATAGCAACATCGTAGCTATTTATAGTAACATCATACCTATTTATAGCAACATTGTAGCTATTTATAATGACATCAGCTATTTATAGTAACATCATACTCAGTTATTTATAGTGACATCATAGCTATTTATAGTAACATCATAGCTATTTATAGTAATGTCGGTGTACTATCACCTTGGAGTATAATTATAATTAGCAAAGAAGTTAATTACATAAAATTTCCTTACAGAACTGGCCTGAGTCATGTCAAGTCAGCATTAGCTGTTGAAGGTATATTGAAACACATAGGAGAGAAAGTTCCTGTAATTAATCAAGTAATGGAAGGACTATTAGCAGCATTGCATACATCACAAGTGAGTAGTGTTGTATTAATTAACTACGTATAACTAAAACCTCTTTTAGGTACTTTGAGTTAACTAAACTATAACTAAATTACAAGTCTATTATAATAGCTATAACTAACTAAAATGAAAATTGGTCAATAATGTCCAGTTTTGTTAGTTAGTAAGTTCAATATTATTTTAGACTAAACTATAAGAAACCAGGCATACTATAACTATAATTAAAAGTAGTCATTTTTATCAAACTAAAACAACACTAATGTGTATATGATGATAATTACAGTGGTGTGATGTTCTTTGTTAGATTGAGGAATCTGAAAGTGCTGGAGTTACTTTGGAAACCAATAAAGACTTAGAGAGACTAAGAGAAGTATTTTTTGAAATAAAAGAAGCTAGAGATGACAGTCAACAGAGAGGATGGGCTATTAGAGATGATAGTGGAGCACTTTTGTCATTTCTTGAAGAGCTCTTACAAATTATTGTTAGTACATGTATATAGATGTGTGTACATTATGTGTATGTTGAGCATGAGGTTCATGAGTAGGGAGAGGGATTCCCCCTCTACAGCAATCCCCTCTCCTAAAGTTTACATTATGTGTATGTTGAGCATGAGGTTCATGAGTAGGGAGAGGGATTCCCCTTCTACAGCAATCACCTCTCATAAAGTTTACATTATGTGTATGTTGAGCATGAGGTTCATGAGTAGGGAGAGGGATTCCCCCTCTACAGCAATCCCCTCTCCTAAAGTTTACATTATGTGTATGTTGAGCATGAGTTTCATGAGTAGGGAGAGGGATTCCCCCTCTACAGCAATCACCTCTCATAAAGTTTACATTATGTGTATGTTGAGCATGAGTAGGGAGAGGGATTCCCCTTCTACAGCAGTCACCTCTCATAAAGTTTAATACTAAATTTTAATTATCATGATAGCAGATGGATATTAAGTTACTGGTATATTTTAATTATAATATCATCAGCTAAAAGCCTTTTAGGTCCTGTAAAAAAACCCTGCTCCCCTTTCCTCACTACCTCACACACTCAGCTCTCTCATCTCCTCTTCCTCACCCTCTTAGCTCCTTTACCCTTCATCACTCTCCCTTACACTCAGCTCACTTACCCACACTCTCAATCTCAGCTCCTTCACCCTCCCCCTCCCCACACTCTCAGCTCTATCACCTCACCCTCTCCACACTCT
>OX345644.1:800000-810000 GCA_947044365.1 Petrosia ficiformis
GGAGGGAGGAAACGAGAGAGAAGGAACTATAGTAGGGAGGAAATTAGAGAGAAGGGAGTAATAGGGAGGGAGGGAGCTGTAAGAAGAATGTGATGACATCATCCACTCACCCCTAAGCACATTATCACATAAAGAGGCATCTAAAAGTGATTGTTAATTAATAATAATTAATTATATCGTCAAATACTGCCCCACCCCCTGTACTGTCAAACTTACTGGAACTAACATCTGATACATTTGAGGAGACAGATCAACTGGTATCCATCCATTTAATAGTCCATACCACACCTCTAAAAATACAGCTGCTGCCATTAACCATTTTACCAGTTTGGTGAATACAACCATCTTTGAAGTATACGGAAATTTACAAAGATATCCTATAGCACCAACGTGTCCTCAGGGTTTTGTCTTTGTGGGTGTATTGTTCTGTTTCTCTGCCATTGTTCATCAGTCCAAAATGAATATTCTGAGAGGTTCAGGTTATAAGAAAGATGACGAAGAAGGTACTGAAACAGGACATCAATTAATTAATAAAATAATGATATCATTTTGTAGCTGCCCGAAGCCCCTTTCAGAATTTAGAGAAGAGTACAGTTATACAAGAGGTATTATATATATGTATGTGTGTATATATACTTTGTCTCCATTTATTTCTCTACACGTGTAGGCACGTGCTTTCAATGACAATATTCTGAATGCCAAGAAATGTACTCAAATTCTAACAAAGATATTGTACATTATAAACCAGGTGAACATCCTTCAGCTTCATCTACTAGTTTCGTATAGCCAGCTCTTCCCATGCATTTTGACTGCAATGGGAGGGACTAACTACATGAGATTATCCGCCTATCTCAATGCCTTGTGACATACTCCTTCTCTATAGGGCACAACAATGAATGCTACAGAAGCTACTGAGACATTTTTTGCTATCACTAAATTATGGCAATCAAAGGATGTGACTCTCCGAAGATTAGTCTATTTAGCTGTGAAAGAAATGGCTAAAATAGCTGATGATGTCATCATAGTTACTAGCAGGTTAAATATTCATATTCTAAAATATACTTATACATAGCTAAATGTACATTATGTGTACATGTACAATTATACATGTACATATAATATACATGTATATACATGTACAGATACATAAGTACATGTACAGATATGTACATGTGCAGTTGTACATTGTGCATACAAGTATTACATGTACATATACATGTACATGTACAGTTGTACTACTCTTCTCTCAGTTTAACTAAAGACATGACTGGAAAGGAAGATCAGTATCGTAGTAGTGCAATCAGAGCTCTATGTGTTATTACTGATGTAAGAAATATTGCTACAATGTTAATATCAATATGTAATGTGTATGCCTGTGTGTGTGTGTCTGTGTGTCTGTATGTATGTTTGTGTGTGTCTGTTCAAATCTGGTCTATCCTAACCATGTGATTGGAGAATATATTGACATTTTGAATATACTGTTACTATGTATACATTTGAGTATATGTTATTCTTTGTATAGAGTACTATGGTACAAGCTATTGAACGCTACATGAAGCAGGCCATTGTTGATCGTAATCCTAGTGTTTCCAGTGCTGCTCTGATATCTGCATTGGTAAGTCATAGCTATTCCTCATCTCACCACCTCCTCCTCTTTCTCCTCCTCCTCCTCCTCCTCTCCTCTCCTATAGCACATGTTTCAGCATGGTAATATTGAGATTGTTAAGAGATGGGTTAACGAAGCACAAGAGGCTGTCTCTTCTGATCATGTAATGGTCCAGGTTGGTGTTGTTGTGTACATGTATCATTGATTCATTTTCTAACTCATCCTCCTCCTACACCACCTCTTCTTCCTCCTCCTTCTTCTCCTCCTCCTCCTCCTCCTCCTCCTCTTCCTCCTCTTAGTATCATGCCATGGGTCTTCTTTATCACATTCGTAAACACGATCGTTTAGCAGTCACAAAGATGGTCACTAAGTTAACTCGTTCAGGATTGAGATCATCATATGCTTATTGTTTCCTAGTAAGACTTTAATATGTTTAAAGTATGACTATCACATGACTAAAGTATGACTATCACATGACCTTTATATTTAAAATAAAGAGAATAATAAGGATAAGTATATATTAACAGACAAAAAATTTGACAAATATAAACAGAGTAAGAAATAAGATATCAAATTTGATTGTACATTACTTAATTTTGATCAGCCATGTAATGTATTGTATATGTGTATTGGAATGTATGGGCAGCCATTTTTTTCCGAGGCCATCCCTGCATGACAGTACTTGTGTACTCTGATAAGCTTAAAATGGTTAGAAAATGGGGTCTGTCTTGGTGGTGCCTGAAATATAATGACATTTTTGTGGTTTAATTAATTAATTCATTCATTAATTGTTATATTAATTAATTAATTAATCAATGAGTCCTCTTTCAGTCTCATCAGTCCCTAGCACTCTCTTAGATCTCATGAGTCTCTTTGAGTCTCGTGAGTCCTCATTGGTCTCTCTGAGTCTCACGAGTCCCTATTGGTCTTTTGAGTCTCCAGTAGTCTCTCTGAATCTCATGAGTCCCCATTAGTCTCTCTGAGTGTTATTTCTTGTTTTTGGTTCATGTACACCCTGCAATATTCAAATAATTATAATTCATTATCAATATAGATTCGTGTTGCTTGTAAAGTATTGGAGGATGAGGAAAGAAGCTCAAACTCCATGTTATATGATTTCTTGGAGAGCTGTCTTCGTCACAAGAGTGATGTAAGTGACATAGATGTCATGTGATAATCATGTGAACTAGGGCTGGGTGATAGTGCTACTATCACTATCGCAATAATTTATTGTCATACTATCGGGATTGTGAACATCATATTTGTCTTTAGATGGTAGTTTATGAAGCAGCCAGAACTATGGTGAATTTGAAGAATATTACTGCTAGAGAACTACAACCAGCTGTGTCAGGTACATGTGCTTATATTTCTAGTATATATCTGTGTATTCTAGTATATTCTAGTATATTTCTGTATCTTCTGTACATCCTAGTGTAGTATATTTCTGTACATTCTAGTATATTACTTTGTGATTATTATATTTATGTGTATTCTAGTATATTCCTGTGCATACTATAGTACAGGAATTCTGTTTATTATATAAAACTGGTTTTTTTCCCCTCTGTTAAATAGTGCTGCAGATGTTTCTTGGATCTCCTAAATCTACCACTCGTTTTGCAGCTGTGAAAACACTGAACAGGGTGAGAATTAGCTACATACATGTATTAACATGTATACAAGTGATGTATCAATGAGATTGATATTGAGCTATCTGGGAACATTATATTCCTCTGCTCCTCTCTGCCCTCTCTTCCTTTGTCCTCCTCTGTCTGTTTCCTTCTGTTCTTGTATCGTTTCTCTGCCCTTCTCTTCCCTTCTGGGTCGGTTCTTCTCTCACTTCGTTCTCCTTTCTCCCTCAGATTGCCATGCTTCATCCGGAAGTCGTAACAAGTTGTAATGTTGATCTTGAAAATCTTATTTCTGATAGTAATCGTAGCATTGCTACACTGGCTATTACCACTTTATTAAAGGTAATGGACTCATCCCATTCTTATAGACTCAGTCCTGTTCTGCCTATAATATAATTATATATTCTATTCCCATAATTATGGCTTTTAACTTACAATGTACTCAATCAATTAATACTTGTAATAGACTGATTCTCATACTACAGACTGGGAATGAGTCTAGTGTGGATCGTTTGATGAAACAGATAGCTAGTTTCATGTCAGAAATATCAGATGAGTTCAAAACAGTTGTCGTTGAAGCCATTCAGTCAGTATGTATCAAGTTTCCACGGAAACACCATGTTCTCATGAACTTCTTGGCTAACATGCTAAGGGAAGAGGTATTTTGTTTGTGTTTTTGTCTGCCATCTATTCATCTGTCCGTCTGTCTATCTGTCTGCCTATCTGTTTGTCTGTCTGTCTGTCTGTCTGTATATCTGTCTGTCTGCCCATCTGTCTATCAGTCTGTCTGCCCATCTGTCTGTCTATCTATCAGTCTGTCTGCCCATCTGTCTGCCCATCTGTCTGTCTGTCTATCTGTCTGTCTGCCCATCTGTCTATCAGTCTGTCTGCCCATCTGTCTGTCTGTCTGTCTGTCCATCCATAATTAGGGTGGTTTTGAGTATAAAAAGGCCATTGTCAATACAGTTATATCAATCATTGAGGAAAATACTGATGTCAAAGAAGCAGGTGAGATACATATGGATGTACAATTGTACATACATACATATGATACGTACATACGTATGTATGTACATGCATACATACATACATACATACATACATACATACATACATGTACATACATACATACATATACACATACATACATACATACATACAGGTCTGGCTCACTTGTGTGAGTTTATTGAGGATTGTGAACATGTTGAATTAGCAACCAAGATTCTTCATCTTCTTGGAAGAGAAGGTCCTCGTGCATCCAAACCATATAAATATATTAGATTTATATATAATCGTGTACTTCTGGAGAGTGCCCCTGTAAGAGCTGGTAAGGACAAACATCCATGTATACATAATACATACATGTAGTTACATACGTTCATACATACATACAGACAGAGGACATACATACATATACATATACATGCATACACACACACACACACATACATACATACATACATACATACATACATACATACATATATACATGTACATTCATTTAGCTGCTGTTACTTCTTTGGCAAAGTTTGGTGCCTCGTGTGAAGAACTAACTGCAAGTATATTAGTACTTCTAGAAAGGTAAATATCAGGGCCACGCCCACTAATCCTCACTAATTGGAACATCACTCTAGATGTCTACTGGATAGTGATGATGAAGTTCGTGACAGAGCCTTACTATATCTTGAAGTATTGAAACAAAGGCAGAGAGCTCTTTCATCAGCTTATATCTTAAACAGTAAGAGGCAACTAAAATAATTTTAACTCCTTCACTTCGTTTTTAACTGTAGCTTTGAATGTATCAGTTGTTGGATTGGAAAGAGCTTTGTTGAACTATTGTAGTGCTCCTAACGAAGAACCATTTGATATTAAAACTGTACCGATTGAGACCACACCTATGGTTGATATGCCAAAATGTATGTTAATATATAGTACCATATATGTTCTAATTACATGTACATGTGCCATATACATGTATGTTCTACTTATGATAATATTATACATACACATATACCATATATGTTCTAATAATTCGAATACTACATATACCATATATGTTCTATTAATACGAATACTACGTATACTGTATGTTCTAATATTAATAAAATTATTTCTAGCTATTGGAGAAGTTACGCCTGGTGCTACTGTCCAGAAAATTGGAGCTGCTCCAGCCGCTTCTAAACAAGATATTTATGCTGGTACACCGTACATGTATTTTTGTTTTAATCCTAGCTCTTTCTATTTTCTTTTATTTTTTCTATTTTCCATTTGCTTTTCCATTTTGTTTCCAACAGAGCAACTTGCAGCTGTACCTGAGTTCTCTAAATTGGGTCCTCTCTTTAAATCAGCTGATAAACCTCTAGAACTCACAGAGTCCGAGACTGAATATGTTGTACGATGTGTTAAACATACCTTCCAAAAACACATTGTATTTCAGGTATAGAGTCTTGTAGATATAATACAGGACAATATCAACATGTACAATGTATGACCAATCAGATTATAGAAAATGCATCATGTGATTTTTAGCTTTTAATTTGGGTTTCAGTGACGTGTTGTATAATCATTCATTTGTCCCCTTCACACCTCTCCTCCTCTCCCTCCCTCCCTCTCCTCTCCCTCCCTTCCCCTCTCCTCTCCCCCTCCCTCGCCCCCTCTCCTCTCCCCTTCTCCTCCTCCCCCCTTCCCTCTCCCCCTCCCTCCCTCCCTCCCTCCCTCCCTCTCTCTTTGCAGTTTGACATCACAAACACTCTGAATGATCAACGTCTTGAAAATGTGCGTGTAGAAATAGAAGAGGTGGACGGGTTCTCAATCCTATCCTACATCCCCATTCCAGTTTTATCTTACGGTCAACCAAAAACCACATACACTCTTGTTGAATTGATTGATCCGAATACAAGTGAGCATTAATTAGAAGTAATGGGCATTATTTAGGATAATATTTCTTTCATAGTGACTGGAACATTTTTGAGCACAATGAAGTTTGTTGCAAAGGACTGTGACCCAACGACTGGAGAACCTGACGATATACAGGGCTTTGATGATGAATATGTGGTACATTATTGGATATTCTTGTATACTTTTGATATTTCACATAAAGTAGTACATGTACATTGTAGAATGCTATTTATATAATTTACTGACACAGTATATTAGTATATTCCAGTATACTATTAGTATACATCAGTATACTTGTTGCGAGGCAACACTCTGTGCTAGTTCTTAATAATCGTGAACTAGTTCAATTTGTACCCTCGCTACAATAACATACATATATATACTATTAATAACACTATGTATGTGTTATGTGATATAGTGTACTTGTGTGACACTTTGATAGATAGATAGATAGATAGATAGATAGATAGATAGATACACACACACACACACACACATACATGCATACATTTCTTTTTTAATCCTTTAGTTGGAAAATATTGATGTTGTCTTATCAGATCACATGCAGAAGGTATTGAAACCTAATTTCGCTGCTTCATGGGAAGAAATCGGGGATGAGAATCAGGTAGAGGAAACGTTTGCTCTGTCAGCAATGTCAGATATAGCAGGTGAATTATATAAACTATACCATTTACTATTTATCAATGTATATACATGTATCTATCCATCCATCCATCCCAGTGTTCTGCCCACACTGGTCGGGAATAACCACCTCTCAGATAAATTAACCACCTCTCAGATAATACATATATAGGCTACTGAGACAGTATTAAGTATAAACTGGATAAACAGCACTAAATGCATGTAGAATCCAACCACCATTCTAAATATCCTGGGCAGAACACTGCATACATTTATCTATCAATGTATTTACACATAATATAATAATAATTTGTGTGTGAATACATAGATAGTTAGATAGATACATGTAGATAGATAGATAGATAGATAGAAAGATAGATGGATAGATAGATAGATAGATAGATAGTTAGATAGATAGATGGATAGTTAGATAGATACATGTAGATAGATAGATAGATAGATAGAAAGATAGATGGATAGATAGATAGATAGATAGATAGATAGTTAGATAGATAGATGGATAGATAGATAGATAGATACATAGATAGATAGATACATAGATAGTTAGATAGATACATGTAAATAGATAGATAGATAGATAGATGGATAGATACATAGATAGATACATAGATAGATAGATAGTTAGATAGATAGATGGATAGATAGATAGATAGATAGATAGATAGATAGATAGATAGATAGATAGATAGATAGATAGATAGGTAGCTAAATACACGAGTAGAATAGTTATAATTATATGCATCTGCTCATCTATCTATCTATCCATCCATCTATTTATCTATCTCTTGTTTACCTACATGTATGTATTAATTCTTCTCAAAGATGCTGTAAAGAAGATCTCATCATTTCTTGGTATGCAATCATGTGAGAGATCAGATCAAGTAGACTCCAGCAAACCATCTCACACACTCCTTCTTGCTGGAGTATTTCGAGGAGGGCATGATATTTTAGTGAGAGCACGTTTAGCACAAACCCAACACGTCACAATGAAGATTACGGTTCGTAGTACGGATATGTTAACATGCGAGCTTGTGGCTTCATCTGTTAGTTAACTGATCTGATGTGGTTAATTAACTTAATAATTGAATTGATTCATAATTAGTTTTTAGGTTATGAAATAAATAAAATTGTTTTGCATTTTCAAAAAGGAAACATGTTTAATTTATGAAGTTGATATATTACCTTTGTCTATATCTGAGTTCCCTTCAGGATGGTCCTTGTCATCAGGATGTTTATCTCTTCTATCTTCCTCATAATCCTCTTCTGATGAGTCCTCTCCGAATACATCCTCGTGTTTTACATGTGCTTTTAAAACCCTTGCTATTGCTCTGGCAATGGAATCCATTCCTGTATTATCTTCTCCGGATTTCACAAGTCCCATTCCCATTCTTGTATCATCTTTTAATTTCATGGGAAGTCCCATTCTCATTCCACTGTCCTCTTCTGATTTCACAAGTCCCATTCTTGTTCCAGTAACTTCAGTTTCTATTTCAAACCTTGTAATGTTTTCAGTTTGTTGGCTTACAATCACATGACAGTCATGTGATTTATTTGGAAATTTTTCATGATCATGGCTTGATGTTTCTAATGTGGTCACATGTTTTTTGTTACAGCTTGGCGTATCATTATTAGATGAAGTCATGTGACTATCACATGGTATTTTTCTTTTTGCTTTCTCTTCGAGCTTCCTTTCTTTTTCCACTTTTCTAACAGCAAGTACAGAGTTCAATTCTTGCATCACATGGACTGAGACTTGTCTTTGAGACTGAAGAATATTTATTTTACATACAAACTAACAAAGTATATCATGTTGAATTACCTGGAAATACTCAATGCTTTCCTCCTGATAGTCATGTGACTCCTTGTCTACCTTTGTCACTAATGCCTCGTACACTTTCTCCTCCTCCTCCTCTTCCTCTTCCTTCTCTTCTTTTATAACACTGTCTTCCTCTTCTTCATCTTGTGATTCCTCACTTACCACTTTATGATCACGAACATCTACATGTACATATACATGTATATAGTACATGTACAGTAGTATAGTTTATGTACATGTATATGGTGTAGGTATATGTATATAATGCTGTTATGTGGTGTGTGTATATCTATGTGTGTACATATACATATTTTACATATGTACATGTAGATACCACTATTAGCTTTCTTGATAAGAAATTGTTTAATTTCTTTCAAATGTCTCTCAGCTGATTCTAAATTATTCAACACAGCTTTTACTTCATCTGTGATTTAATAAACCACATATTAATGTGTTACCATGGTGATATGACAATTATTAACCTGTTGTCACTTCATCATCATGTGTTGATGTCTTTAGACTTGTTTGTAGTTCTCGTATTCTTGTACCATAATATTTCTAATTATATGCAACAATAGGAAATTATTTTTTGTAACGTACTTAATTAGAGTAGTTTGGGTTTGAACATCTGCTGCATGTAATCGTAATTCAATAAAAGAAAGAGGAGTTGAGTGAATGGAATCAGGACTAGAAGTGGATGTTATATGATCTACAAAATGAGAAGAAACTGATTCATAGCATGTATAGCTGCAATTATTGGGGTGTGCCAGCCCCACACTAAGGGAGTCAGTGTGAAATCACTTTATATGTATAATTATATAGATATGTACAAGAATAATAAATATTAGTGCTGGGACTCGATAATTGAAATATCGATATGTACTTATGCGCATGTGCATTCAGTACCAGCCATTTGTTTTTTTTTAAAAACATCCTAGTACCTTAACTTACTGATAATCGATATTGGTGTCTCTACCGATTCCCAGCACTAATAAAAATAATTATTTTAAAAAAAATGAAAGATCATGTCAAAACCAAAAAAGTACACAAACAAGATTGGGATGGTAGTCATGGTAACAAAATATAATATGTTCTATTCTACATAAACACATTACTGGCCATTATTGAATAGGTCAGGCTCACCCCACAGTCTTACAGAGATTCATCCATTACGATCTCTTACCTTGTGATAATAGATGGTGCTGTTCGAACTCCAAACTCCATTGCAGATTATGAATGCTTCGAGACACAAAATGATGTATTTCTGACACTATGCTTGACACTTGTCTGATATACAATACTACATGATAATCAATTAACAATAAATCTATGAATATTTAATTAATTACCATTCATTCTAGGTGTGGTCACAGCGAAACATTGACTACA
>OX345644.1:815000-825000 GCA_947044365.1 Petrosia ficiformis
ATCTATCTATCTATCTATCTCTATCTATCTATCTATCTATCTATCTATCTATCTATCTCTATCTTGTAGCGATATCACAACGAGATTGTACAGGTTTTTATGAATACTTGTGTAAATACAAAGAAACAATTTTACAAGATATTTTAAAATTCCACTCAAACAAAATTTCTATGAAATTCCCAATCAAAGACTGTAAGTATCGAGGTATATACATGTACATGTATTTGGGACAGGGGTGTGGAAACAGCCAGTCATGCAGGACATTGTCCGATAAATCTAGTGAATGTCCGGTAAAACGAAACTGAACTGTATACAAAGTATATGGGAAGCAGGACAAGAGTGGCAAAAATAGGCCAAAATGTCCAGCAGTTGGCTCAATGTTCCCACACCCCTGATTTGGGAGCTTTATGAGAGCAAACTACAAGGCTAAAAGACATCCCAAACAGTGTTTTTGATAAGCTTATATGGCGCATCATTGGCATAGTCTAGAGTCTTTATCCACATTCCTGTTATGCTAGTCTAATTGTCTACGAACTGACTAAGCCAGTGTACTGGGATATGCACATGCCCTTTTATGGCTAAGCAAATTTAAACATTCATAGTCTATACAGATGGATGCTTTTTGTGGCTTTGCTCATAAGCTCCTAAAGTATGTACTGGTTCTTATAATAGTACCAATATTTGAATTTGACCAGACCCTTTTATTTCTCAGATGTAATGGATGTTTTCAGACCCAATGAGGTAAATATAATATTTACATGTATATGTGTTGTGCTGTGATGTGATTGTTTCCTCTGTGCTAGCTTGCTGAGCACATAATTTTCCATATATTTATTGTCAATAATTTATTATAATTATAATTATCGTAATTATTTTGTAGGATGAAATTGTTTTAATTGATTTTAATCCATTCTCTATCACGACCGATGGTTTGTTATTCTCATGGGAGGAACTTGATGGTATAACCACACCTATTTTGGGTACTCCAGAATTAAGATTGATTACAGATTCTTCAGGTATCCAACCATCCAGTTTATATACGACACGTCTACCAAAGGTAACTATGTGACAGTAACCATAGCAACAGCGATTATCACACTGATTTTATTTTCCAATCTTTTGTTGTGTATGTGACAGTAACCATAGCAACAGTGAATATCAAACTGATTTTATTTTCCAATCTTTTGTTGTGTGTATATATATATATATATGTGACAGTAACCATAGCAACAGCGAATGTCAAACTGATTTTATTTTCCAATCTTTTGTTATGTATGTGACAGTAACCATAGCAACAGTGAAAATGTCAAACTTTTTATTTTCAGGATGTACTGGATTTGTCAACAGGTACTGATATTCATAAACTTTTGGATTTGTTAAAACTTGTAAGTTACTCACAACCAGGCTATCTGAGACTTTATTAATTATAATATCATGAGTGTTTCTAGTGATGTACTGATAATTAAATCGGTGATCCTTATCAGTCGATATCAGTACTGATATTTAGATCGGTGATCCTTATCAGTCGATATCAGCCATTTTTTATTATCTGTATCAGTTTATTCTGAAAGATGTAACTGATACTGTAATAAGTGTACTAATAATGTCATTTGTGATTATTACATTATTCATAATTATTGAGAAAATACTTATTATCATGGAAAGAATCAAAAACTAGAACATAGATATCGAATTGGTATCGATTATTGGTACATATCCAAGTTTATTGGAATATCGGTAAAATCTCTTATCAGTCCATTGCTACCTGTTTATGTACTGTTAATATGTTTATGATCTCTATACCATCTTGATTCATACTGCTTGTTAAAAAAACTTTTATTAACAAAAATATATTTTCCTCAGCACAACTTGCAACAATGAGAAACATAATCTTGAAAGATAAGACATTCGTATGTACATATTTGTATATATGTATATATGTATACATACATGTGTATGTAATTAAATATATAATATGTATATAATTGAGACGTAATTATATGGTTTTAGTAGTTTTTAATTCATTCTTGTGTTGCAAGAATAGTTCACAATTAGACTCCATCCGTTTTTGGGTACTCTAATGTTCGGACAAGGACTTCCTCCAAACGATTCCTCTGCCATTGAAACCTCACAGGTATTCTTACCAATGCAAGCATTTTCAACCACCATAAGACTTGCTCCACTATGACATGTCCCCAAACTGTGGTTACCATGGCTACCAATGTTTGGGTTTCCGTACGATACCCAATCAATTGAGCTAATTGTACGATTATTTAAACAGCTCAAGTAGGCGTGGCTGATATTCGCTGCGACAGTTGTTTGCATTTCTTCGGGGGGATGTCCCCTTGCAGTGATAGAATAATCTCCAGAGATTAAATGTAATTTTAGAATATCCCTTTTGATTATCCAATTAGCAAGCTCCACCCCTTTTACATGTAGCAATGTTTGGTTGGTATACATCAGCTGTTCATTGTCCCATAGTTGTAAATTGCTTAGTCCATGAGCTGGTATATGTAAGTGTGCGTAGCTTCCAACAGGGACAGAAATATTAACCTGTAGAGATGAGTAATGATAATCTAAAGTATCGGAGTTTGCCATTTTACAAATCACAGCCGTGGTTAACCATTTCACTTCAACCTCCCCTGGACATGGGTCACCCCAAAAATCACCACTCGTTGATATTACGCAATCAGTTTTATTCAAACACAGCTTTTCTACAATCTTAATACTCATAGGAGCATGGCAGTTACCATGGCGATGATAACCACATACACCTGTTGGGTTCCCATATGATGCAAATTGTACTTCAGAAATGAAACCCTCTCCACAACTTACCTTCAAACCTTTGTGTTTGGGGAGACCAGGATTTAAAAAGGAACGATCTTCTGCAGCTTGTCCACATTGTAAACCTCCCTTTTGATGCCAAGAAAACTTTACCGGACGAGGATAATCAAGTTCCATTGAAGCAGCAGAAAGGTCTAGAGAGGAGGCAGGAAACAAGTCCAATACTTCATATCCATAGCTACCATCAGGTTGTGTTAGACCGATCATATCAGTCTGCATCCAGCCACTAACACTGGAAAACATGTGATGATTACGGGAGTCCATTGTTGCACTGCCATTGTGTGAATTCCATAATTCCCATATTGTAGTAGCTGGTTCATAAGGATTATGTATCATAAATCCCCAGCTAGGATAATCAACTAAATTAACAGTATATGTGGCCACATCGTTCCGGTTTAAACTGGTTAGTACTGGTAGTATATATTTTGTGCCAATGATTCCTGATGTGATATGAAAGTGATCATTTGATATTAACTTACTGATCAAATGTGATGAAACTTTCTCTTTATCAGCTAAAGGTACGATATCCAGATATAGTGGCAATACGTAGCTTGTTTGTACGTCTTCACTATAGATGCCGTTTGAATAAAATGCCTTGTTAAATTCTTCAGCATGTTTTTTAAACAAGTTGCTCAAACGTGTTGCGTTGTCATGGTCACCAAGGGCATTTGCTATCTCTGTAACTTGCTTTATGCTTAGCATGAGACTAAATGCGGAAGGTAAGTTGTTATTGACTTTGTGAAATTCAGGAGGTGGAACCCAATCTCCATACCTACCCTGTAATCCTCCGATACCTTCAGAAGGTACTAAGGTTTCCATAAACTCTATGTACTCTAAGAGACCATGGTAATATTTTCGAGCAGTGTTCATGTCACCATACTGTTTCATTAGTACCCAAACAATCTGTGGATATGCAGCCCCCCAAGAGGGATCTGCTGGTCTACGGCCTCCTTTGTAGAAGGGTACCACGTCTGGAACAGAACCGTTCAGCTGTTCATCTCTCATCTGCATTACTCTATGTGGGAAGAAAGCTTCCATATGAAAATTAAGGGCCATGGAGTCAGATGAAAGCCCAGCGTCTCCCATCCATCCTAAACGCTCACTTCTCTGATCACAGTCTGTGGGAATACTCATGAGATTCGATAGCTGACCCAATATCACATTCCGCTGGATGCTGTTAAACAGTGCAGTGGAAGTGTGGAAGTTGCTATTTGGTTTCAAGTTAGTGTTCACTCGAATCTTTTCCAGATCTGAAGGCACTAAATCACGAGGATAATTGATGACAGCAACATAACGAAAACCATGATAAGTAAAAGTTGGTTTGTAATTATCTTCACTACCATTTGATAAATATCTGTCCAGCTGATCAGCTTCTCGAAGATTTACATAATAAAGAGAACCATCATCTTTTCCGTAAGGAGGGTGCTGCAACACTTCAGCATGTGCTATTTGCACTTCCTGACCAGCTGCAACTTCTTTAACTTCACAATGCCGGCTGTATTGTTCCCAAAATCGACTACCTGTTTTTCTGGATCAAATTTTAAGCGATATATCTTAACAGGTTTGTCTACTTTACCTGTCTCTGCAATGTAAGGAATCTGGGGCAGGTACATCTCACCAGCTGGACCAGTAGTCTCTACGGATGTTTGTACACATTCTATAGAAGTTGTAGCATCATATACTTCGCCATTATAAATAGAATTATCTTCAATATGTGAACTAAATATATCCCATGTATTGTCGCTCTTGACTAACATGGTAGAAAAATTACCTCCAAACTCAATTTTTAAAATCAATCGAACAACTTGAGCAATGTCATCGTGTACAGGAGATTTATCTTTAGGCATAAATTCAGATGTATTTCTCCATCCTTCTCCCAAAGTGATGGCTATGGTAGCTGTTAAATTCTGTGTAAGTGGTTTGGTTACATCAAAGACCAGGTAGGGAACTTTGATTTCGTAATTAGCCCATCCTGGTGCTAGAGAGATAGGTGGGTTGGCAAGCTTATAAAGGTCATTGTTATTTATGAGAACTCGGAAAAACCCAAGACCTGAGATATATAAAGTGGCCTTTGTGATTTGTTTGTCCGGAAAATCAAGATTTAATTTTTTTAAAAACGTTGGAGCGTTCGGTAGCTCCTGGTAACTTGGTGAATACATCCATTTGACACCACTCCAATCCACATTTGCTAATAAAAAATGTCCTATCTCAATGCTCTCAATTGATTCTGCTTCAGTGTCCCACCATTTAACTTTCCAAAAATACAATTGATCTCCTTTCAGTGGAGGTCCACGGTATGAAATCTCTTGTTGATGGGTTTTAACGATTCCACTATCCCAGTAAATACTTTTGAATGAAATATCTCTACTGACCAAAACTCTGAAAGCTGTTTGAGTGGCTCCTCTTGTAGTGTGTGCAATGTTCCATGAAAAGTGAGGATGAGGATTATCAGTTGCGAAATAGTAACTTGAGCTAAGCTTGCTTTTTGTCAAAGCTACAAGATTTTTTTCACATTGTAGATTATATGCAGGAACTGGGCTTGCATCAACTAAGTATGACAGGACCAATAGTAAGAATATCATGTACATACTACTACCTAGGCATTGTAAAGCCTGTTTTACAGTCCTGTATGACTGGGGGGTCACCTTTCTGGAAGGTCAGATCCACTCCCAAGAATTAGCATACCGACCTTTTACCACACAAACAAAGGTTTCCTGTATTCATACCAATCGCTCTCTGTCTCTGCTTTTCGACATCTCGGTAAAGATCTTCTTTGCATTTTCGGCCATGGGAAGGATATTTTTCTTTGGAGGGATGGGTGCAGTTGTTAACAGCGCCATCGCTCTTCACTCTTCTTCCTACTCTATTGAAAACCTCGTCAGTGAACTTCTTGTACAGCCCTTTTCGGCAGTGCGAACGCTTCTCCCTGCAGCGCTGGGGTTCCTTTTTGGAACAGCAATACTTCTGATCTGGTCGTTCATCCAAGCAATGGTGGTTCGCTTTCTTCTGGACTATAATGGCTGGTTCCTGAACCCAAAAAGCCCCATAAACAAAGTAAGTCCATGTTGGTATTTGTTATTGCTCTATAATCTTTATTCTCAACAGGTATGGTATTTGTTGATGTTACTGTTTTTGGGAAAGAAGAACTGGGGTGCTGGTAACTACCAGCTAATGTTACCCACCTTGCCAGTGCCTTCATTGAAGAAAACTTGCAAAAGGTACAGTAATTGGAGAAAGGCTATTTAGTTTTCCTGGAGGAAAGACTTTTCTATAGTAACTGTAATTGTTATCTAAGATATTCGTTTTTTTGATAGATATCTGGATAGTGTTCGTCCTCTTTTATCACCTGAGGATTATCGAGAAACTGAATCGGTTTGTACCACACACACACCTCCACACCTTCCAATACTATCGCTCTATCCACCTATCTCTTCAATTTCAATCATAAATCTATTCTATCTATCTAATCCATTTATCAATCTATATATATAACTCGTGCTTCATTATTCAACTGTCTAAGTGTCTATATCAGAGTTTTTGATAAGTCTTGAAGCATGGGCCAAATTGGCTCAACAATGGTTAGTGTGTGCGCCATTGGCAATACATTTTGAGCCAATTGACGACAATATAATCATAATTAACTGCACCATCAGGCCCAAAGAGAGAACTGTGCTGTGCCAAATAAGAAGCTCTTTGGGCCAATGGTGTGCCATATGAGCTTATCAAAAACACTGGTCAATATATACCCATCCATTACTATATGCTACATGTGTATATATTCACAATAAATTTTTCATGGAAGGTGATATAATACTAATGAAAGATCATTGGTTCCTGTAGGCTGGTTGGTTTTTACAACACTAGGTGGTTATTGCATTAGGTACATACCCATACCCTGCTATCTCTCTATCTATCCCATATTATATCTATCTATGTATCAAAGTGTTTACTATGATTATTACTTGTGCAGGCCGTGACAGCTTTTCAAAATAAAGAGGGCAAAAGACTTCAATTCTATTTGAAATTAAGGTATGTATATATAATTATACAGAATGTGTGTGGTGTATGTGTGGGCAGGGAGCTGCTTCTTAAGCAAACAATATACTGACCTTGGATTAATAAATATTATTAAAATTCTGACCTCTTGTTTTAATATATTCATATGACCTTTAATTTGTTATGACACATTTCCTTGTATAGTATTGTAAACAGCTTACATTACTGCATAGCTGGATAAAGAGGTCAAAAGTGTTAAAAGGTTGTGTTTATCAACACCTTGCAGTACCATGTACAGTTTTATTATATATAGTACATGTACATGTCTACTAGTACATGTACAGGTCTAGTAGTACATGTACATGTCTACTAGTACATGTACAGGTCTAGTACATGTACAGGTCTAGTAGTACATGTACAGGTCTAGTACATGTACATGTCTAGTAGTACATGTACAGGTTTAGTACATGTACATGTCTACTAGTACATGTACAAGTCTAGTAGTACATGTACGTGTCTACTAGTACATGTACATGTCTAGTAGTACATGCACAGGTCTAGTAGTACATGCACAGGTCTAGTGGTACCTGTACAGGTTTAGTACATGTACATGTCTACTAGTACATGTACAAGTCTAGCAGTACATGTACAACTCTACTAGTACATGTACAGGTCTAGTAGTACATGTACAGGTCTCACTAGTACATGTACATGTCTCACTAGTACATGTACATGTACAGGTCTAATGTGTATGTTATTGAGTTACATGTTTTTCATTCCACTAAATACACATTTCTCATCTTCAGATCATGGACACATAGAAATTGGAGTAGTGATTGGTGGATAGAATATGTTTATCTTAAACAAAGAACACCTATTCCATGTACGTACGTATGTTAGCAAAACCTCAGACCACACCTATTAATTAGTTCATTGTGTGATTACATATAGCTCAAATTAGCTCTACTGCGTTATCACAATATCATGACATAACTGCGAATATTATATATCATGGAAGGGAGCACCTTATTCAATTCATTAATTGATTATAGCATCTTTTCTAGTTACCATAGTGTCCATAACAGTAATACAGTACATAATTATATATATAATATACATTACTTATTTAATGGTTATGTCATAACACATGGAACATTTCCATATCATAACAGCACTATATAGCTCAAATAATTCAATTTCACATTTTTATAAATTATTTAACATTAATAAACTTTGCACCTTCACCATGAATAACATCAAATTTGTCCTGGTTTGAATGGTTTCCATAGCAACCTGTCTTTGTTTACTGTTTATTTCCACCAACCAAAAGTCAGTTGGATTGACAGAGCTGCCATGTTTTGAGCTATATAGTAATTTCATCATTGTACTGTAATTACGTTTTGAGTGGTTTCCATAGCAACCTGTTAATACTTGTCTTTGTTTTTTTTTTTAGTTAACTCAAATTATTATGCTCTGGGAAATTTATATCCACCAACCAAAAGTCAGTTGGATAGAGCTGCCATGTTGATGCACCTCTCATCCAAGTAAGCCATAACAACAGAAAGGCTGTATTTGTCACAAATCATTTCTGAATGAATTAATTAATTCAGGTATAAAAAAGATTTGGTTAAAGGTAATGTAGACAATATGATGGCTCAGAAGCTGGTTCCATTTTGTATGGATGGTACCAAGTATACCATTAATACCTGTCGTATTCCTCATCCTGATGTTGACGAGATTAAAGTATATCCACATAATCAAATACATCATATTGTGGTGATTAGGTATGTCTCTATCTGTCTGTCTGTCTGTCTGTCTGTCTGTCTGTCTGTCTGTCTGTCCTTTTGTCTGTACATGTATATGTGCATGTAGTGTGTGTATGTCTATGTACATGTATGTGTGTACATGTATGTGTGTACATGTATGTGTGTGTACATGTATGTCTGTGTACATGTATGTGTGTACATGTATGTGTGTACATGTATGTGTGTACATGTATGTGTGTACATGTATGTCTGTGTACATGTACGTGTGTACATGTATGTGTGTACATGTATGTGTGTACATATATGTGTGTACATGTATGTGTGTGTACATGTATGTGTGTACATGTATGTCTGTGTACATGTGTGTGTGTACATGTATATGTGTACATGTATGTGTGTACATGTATGTCTGTGTATTGGTCTATCTGTATGTACACCTATGTCTGTGTCTGTGTGTATTGCTCTGTGTATTGGTCTGTATCTGTGTGTAATATACAGTAATACATTTGTAGTTCCTACTTCTGGTAATAAGCTATAAAGTACATACACCATTATTTTAAAATTTTTAATTAGTTGTTTTTCATGAGGACTGAGGTAATAGTTTATAATTAGTTAGCATCTGTGAAAATTCAGGCATTTGTAACTTTCAAATATTGACTCGTTTAGTTGTCACACTTTATTTATCCTGACAGACAAGGGAAAATCTACAAGATACAAGTAACTACTCGTGATGGGCGTGTCTTCCCTCCATCTTTGATTAAAAAACAGTTGGAGAAGGTCATCGAGATGGCTGGAGGTATTTGAATAGAATTGTGTTTATTCATGAGAAAGATACATACACAGTGTTCTGCCCAGGATATTTAGATTGGTGGTCAGATTATAATTTGCTATTCATTAGTGTTTCTCCCAAAGGGTGGTACCATGGCTGTATGGCACTCCCCCACACTTTTACTTTTAATAATACTATTTGCTCTGGGACTCGATAATCGTTATCGATATAGCACATTTAGCGATAATCGATATTGTGACCAGATATCCAATTGTAATTATGCCCATGTGCATTCAGTACAAGACATTTTGATTTTTTAAAAAACATCCTAGTAACTTAACTTACAACTGGTTTTATATTTGGTACACGATACCCAAATTATCTATTTTCATGCCAATTAGTGGGAGGTCTTTCCTGTCAAGTAATTAATTACATCCTCTGATATTATCGATAATCAATCGATATTGGTGTTTCTACCGATTCACAGCACTAATTTGTACCACTGATGCACTCCCACACCCTTATTATTTATCATGGGGAACACTCCAGTATATATGTAATTCTGTCTTAGTAGCCTATATATGTATTATCTGAGAGGTGGTTAATTCATGCCGAGTGGTGGTTA
>OX345644.1:835000-912500 GCA_947044365.1 Petrosia ficiformis
TAGAATAATAAGAGGAAGAGAAAATCACTAGTGATGTACCTATATGAGATTTTACTGATATTCATATATACTTATTATGACTTTAAATATATGCTGATATTGTATTCCATCAAACTTCTAGTATCTGATTCTTTCAGAGAGGTGTATCTTTCCAAACATTATGAGTGACATTATAATCAGAAGAAATCATGTTATTAGCATAGAGGGTTTTAGCTAAAGGGGCAAAGGAGAGGTGGTGCCCTCCTTTCCTTATCTCAATTTGTTTGATATGGTCACAGGAATGCACATAGGCTTTTGAGTTTTGATGTGATCATGCTTTTGACATTCCCACCCTGCTTTCTCTGAGCTCTGGTTAAAACCTTTTGGTACACTTATTAGACTATCAGTCAAAAATAATGCTAAAAATAATAGCGAATTATCACTAAAATAAACAAGATATGTGAATAAAAAAAATATCCCTATGATTGCTTTGTGGTGTCCCTATGATATTACGCCCATGAATTGACTGAGCCCCTCAGAACGACACAACTTCCCTAAGTACATATACAATCCATACATGACACAAGGATACACATACATATATATAATTATATATATAGATTCAATGCTGTGGAGAGCAATCATAGCAATGACCCTGCGGGCCTAAAATATAAAATTCTTTTACCTAAGAGATGTAAGCAATTTTTCATTGTAGCTTCAGCATCATCCATTTTATAATCCAATTGAGATTTAAGCATACTAACAAATGTTTCGTCATATTCGATCAGTATATCTGGAGTCTCTTTAACCAGGTCAAACTGGTTTAGGGCAGCTTTACGTCCATAATCAAATGCCAATTTGGTATTTGTAAGGTTCTCCGATGCTGAGAATGTGCTGGCCTTCCCATCATGAGCTATTTTAGTTACACAATCCACTTTATCTAGAATTTTCTGTGGAATTACTAGAGAGAATTATGTGATAATTATATTAAGAGTAAATAGACCAATGAACAGATGAATAAATGAATTGGTGGGATGAATGGATAGATGGATGAATAGATGGCTGGAGAGATGAATGGTGGGATGAATGGATAGATGGATGAATAGATGGCTGGAGAGATGAATGGTGGGATGAATGGATAGATGGATGAATAGATGGCTGGAGAGATGAATGGTTGGATGAATGGATAGATGGATGAATAGATGGCTGGAGAGATGAATGGTTGGATGAATGTATGGATAGATGAATAGATTTATAGATGGATAGGTGAGTGGATGGATGGATGAATGGATAGATAGATAGATAAAGAAATGCACAAATAGAATACAAAATATACTATGGACTTACTATCTCCTACAGAAGAAGCTGATGATATTGCTTTTCTAATCTGCGAACAGTGGACATCAATTTGACCTTCTAAATAATGTAAAAAAAAAACAAATTAAATATTTGTAAAAGAATGAAAGATGCTGAGATAACAAACACATAGACATTGAATAGTTACATGTAATTATAGCTATCCACACGTACACACACACACACACCTAGGTTATGTTGAGGTCCTACGTTCAGTGCAGTCTCTTCCAGCTGGTCATGAGTACTGTAGTATAGCTTTCGTTTTGTTTCCTCAAATGCATTCTCGACCTAATATTAAAAGATGTTATCTTATACTCATTACTGAAATGTCCTAATGTATTAGTTCATTAATCATCCACCCATTCATCCAATGATCTGTCCACACATCCATCCATTCATCCAATGGTCTGTCCACACATCTATCCATTCATCCAATGGTCTGTCTGCACATCCATCCATCCATCCATTCATCCAATGGTCTGTCCACACATCCATCCATTCATCCAATGGTCTGTCCACACATCCATCCATTCATCCAATGGTTTGTCTACATATCCATCCATTCATCCAATGGTCTGTCCACACATCTATCCATTCATCCAATGGTCTGTCCACACATCCATCCATTTGTCCATTGGTCTCTGTCCACACATCCATCCATCCATTCGTCTATTGGCCTCTGTCCACACATCCATCCAACAATCCCTGTCTAATATATATATATATACTAACTGTTTTTAGCTTTCTTTCCCATATTTCTCTCTCTCCTCCATAAAGTTCTGACTCATAATCACTCACTACAAACCCTTCACTGTCTTTCACAGAGGAGATATACAGATCTGATTCGCTCGTTATGGAACTGTCAAACGTTGAAGGTTCATATGTCATCTCTATTGTGCAGCTTTGCAAAGATGTGCAAACTCATTGTAATGGGCGTGGCAATGTTACACTGCTCCACCCAGTAGGCGTGTAGAGGGGCGTGGCAATGTTACACTGCTCCACCCAGTAGGCGTGTAGAGGGGCGTGGCAATGTTACACTGTCCACCCAGTAGGCGTGTAGAGGGCGTGGCAATGTTACACTGCTCCACCCAGTAGGCGTGTAGAGGGGCGTGGCAATGTTACACTGCTCCACCCAGTAGGCGTGTAGAGGGGGCGTGGCAATGTTACACTGCTCCACCCAGTAGGCGTGTAGAGGGGCGTGGCAATGTTACACTGCTCCACCCAGTAGGCGTGTAGAGGGCGTGGCAATATGTTTGGTTACGACCACGCCCATATATTTAGTGGGTGTGGCTTTTAATAAAATGGCTCACTACAAAGGAGCAGCTTCTGAAGGCACTAGAGCAGTAAACTTATTGAAAAGGAGAGAAAAGCAGAGAGAAGAGTTAGAAAAACTCAAACAGAAAATATCTGAGGTATTGGTATAATTAATACATTATTATAAATCACCATGACAACTATTTTTTTATAGGACAGTGTAGTGAAGAGTGCATTTCAGTCTACGCAAAATAAATACTCAACTCCATTTGATGTAGTTGAAGAAGAACTGAGAACGTCTACAATTGGTTTGTGTGTGCATTAATATATTAAAAAGTTTGAATGATCCAAATTTTTGATCAAACGCTTATTTTTAAACACTCACTATATTCAGCCATCTTTTATAAAAAGCATTAAACATGCTGTCCAGGAAGAACAACTATTGCTTCACTTGCATTCCAAATTTAGTTGTCTTCCTGTGCAAAATGGCCGGCAGTGAGTATTTAAATGTCAGCATTTCTATCAAAACTATATTATCAAATATACCAATAAGATATTTTACAGATACTGCAATAAATCAATAACTACATATGTACTGATAACTGATACTGATCGATATAATATCTATACCTTCCGGTTACTGATTCTTTCAATGAAAATGAGCATTTTCTCAATAAATGTGAGTATCATAAAAGCAATCAATGATGCTATAATCATAAGAAATGACATTATTAGTACACTTATTATAATATCGGATACATCTGTCCGAAATAACCGATACCAATACTAAAAACAATGGCCGATAATGACCGATACCGATTATCGATCCGATTATCAGTGTATCACTAATCAAAAAGTACCTTTCTTGTATCAACTCACTAATTATATATTATAATTATTATATATGATGTATCATTTATGAAACATCCAATATGGTAGCACGTTATTATATACAGGAAAAGACTCAAAAAATGTTTAAAAGTGACGTATAAAAATTTAAGTATAAAAAGATTGTCTGTCAATGTATGTGCTCATCTTTGCTAGGTTTGGTCACACTTGAAGAGATGAAGCTGAGAAGAGAAATACTTGTACAAGAAAGAGAAAAGAAATTGGCAGCCGCTCTTGCTGCTGATGAGGCAGAGAAACAGTTAGTGTATATGTATGTATACATGTAAATACATTATAGCTCGATATATATAATATACATGTTTATGTGACTTAATATTTGAAAAGGCACATTCTCTTGTAAACCTATTTGGGTCAAATAACATTCCTTGTATTTTAATGATTCTAGAGATAAAGCTGAGCGTAAAAGATCAGGAAAGAGAAAGCAACAGGAGAACCGAAGTACTCTCTCCTTTAACATGGACGAGGAGGAAGATGAGGAAGAGGAAGAAAAGAACGGAAAATCAGAATGTGAGTGATATGCTTATCACATGACATTGGCACTAAATCACATGACATTAGTGGTAAATCACATGACATTGCTGTTATACGTCACACGGTTGGTAATATGACATTGTGATAAAGCATATTGTATTGTAACAAAATCACATGATTAGTCACATGACATGATACATTATCCTGTAGCTCCACCTGCTTTCAAGAAACCAAGGTTCGGTAAGAATCCAAATGTTGATACTTCATTTCTTCCTGATCACGATAGAGAGGTGTGTGTGTGTGTGTTTTGTAAAAGTGTAGTATGTGTGTGTGATGTGTGAAGGTGATTATATATATCGTTGTTTGAGGTGGTGATTAGGAGGAGGAGAGGATGGAGAGGGAGAGATTGAGACAAGAATGGGTAGAACAACAAGAAAAGATTAAAAGTTAGATACTGGAATTGTCTTCTTCCTTCATTATTTCATCCATCCATTCATCCATCTATTCATCCATCCATCTATTCATCCATCCATCTACTCATTTGTCCATCAATCTGTCCATCCATTCATCTTCTATCTATCTATCTATCCATCTATCTATCTATCTATCCATCTACTCATTTGTCCATCAATCTGTCCATCCATTCATCCATTAATTCTATCCATCCATCTGTCCATTCTCCCATCCATTCATTATCTGTCCACAATCCATCATTCTCAGATGAAGAAATTCGTATTACATATAGTTATTGGGATGGATCGGGTCATAGAAGACATGTTATAGTGAGTGGGTGTGGCATCATTACACAACATTATAATAATTATTAATAACAATTATTCTCAACAGATGAAGAAGGGGAATTCAATACAGGATTTTCTTCAAAAGTGTCTTGACAATCTTCGTAAGGAATTCAATGAATTAAGGTAAATCATTATGTTTGTTACTTTATATATATGTATTTATAAAAATCATCTATCTATTTATCCATCCAGTCATCTATCTCGTCATCTATCTATCCATCCATCCATCTGGTCATCTATCTATCCATCTATCCATCTGGTCATCTATCTATCCATCCATCCATCCATCTGGTCATCTATCTAGCTATTATTTGTTTATTCATTCCTCCATCCAGTCATCTATCTATCCATCTATATATCTATCTATTCATTATCCATCAATTCATTCAGAGCATGTAGTGTTGATGCACTAATGTACATTAAAGAAGACCTAATTATTCCGCAAGTAAGTTAATCCATTATGTCATCAGTTAACATCAAGTATATTTTCACATAGCATCATACATTTTATGATTTCATTGTCAATCAAGCAAGAGGGAAGAGTGGTAAGGGACAATATAGCACTCATAGCCAATCAGATTGCTTGAAACTTATCATGTGACAACACATTAAATCACCCTGTGTGTTATTAATGATGGCATGAGGGTGGAGACAATATAAGAGGCTTTTAAGCACATGAAATAATTAGAATATATATGGTAGTATACTATAATACTATAATAGAAACCCTAGCCCTATGATAAGAGATCTTACCCCTATAATAGAAACCCTAGCCCTATGATAAGAGATCTTACCCCTATGATAGAAACCCTATCCCTATGATAGAAACCCTACCCCTAGCATAGAAGTGTACTGGCTAAGTGAAGTACCATATATACTCTAATTATTTCATGAAACATGAACCAATGGAGATCTCAATTACATAATTACTCGCTTTGCTAGTAATACATTATAATCTTGACCTTTATTGTTGAGCCACATTAAAACACTGCAAATGGTATTATAATGATTACTTTACTACTTTCATAGGCCCTCTCTTTAGTTTCGATGTACATGAAGATGTGCGATTAATAAATGATGCCAATATTGAGAAAGATGAGGTTAGGGAAGTAATAATAGAGTCATAAACAGATCATCCCCTCCTCCATTCCCTCCCCTCCCTTCCTCCATCCTCTCCAATCTCTCTTCCTTCATCCCCTCCCCTCCTCCAATCCCCTTCTCCCCTAGTCTCATGCTGGTAAGGTTGTGTTGAGAAGTTGGTATGAGAGAAACAAACATATATTTCCAGCAAGTCGATGGGAGGCTTATGATCCAGAGAAGAAATGGGATAAATACACTGTAAGTGGATAATTAAATTAAAGAATGAAGCTCTTAACAAAACTTTACTATTTTTATTATACAGATATCAGACAAATCAGAAAATGATAAATAACTTATTTACACACACACACACACACACACACACACGATATTAACTTTCTTTGAGTCAATTTATTTCAATTATTTCAATTATTTAATAATTAAATCACTTATTAATTGTGGAATTACCGATTGTGTGCTTATGAGAAAGGGTCAGGAGTATTGGATGATATTAGGAAAGGGTCTGGAGATATTAATAGATGAATGCATTGTTAATATTGATTTAGTGTTATTTATTAGTGACACCAGGACCCCATAGTCCTTGAGGTTCTACAAAATTCAGTGGAACTGCATCTCCCAAATCTGGTCACATAAAATAATGGGTGTGGTTTTAATAGGTCTCATTCCCATGTGTATGAGAATGTTTTCCTGTGTAGTGCTTGTGTTTAAGTATAATTTTCTTGTCTTTTCTGGACTGATCAAGAAGCCAAGTGTGTTGGCATGGGAGATGACACACATGGGTGATAATGTCTAGAATAATTTAAAGATGATACATCCCCCTGGCTATTTAGTAGGTTTAATGAGAGTAGGCAAAGTGAGACCATAGTCACCATACTAATGGAATCACAAAAAGAGTGGACACACCCACACTATGAGTAATAATGAATAATTATTATTAAAATATTAATCAGGAGGATTAACAATGACTATCAGTCTATTTTTAGAAAGGAGAAAAAGATGGCTTTACAATCTTCCATTGCTCTTAAGAATGTACTTGATGAACAACTAACATGTAATGTATGTTTGGATCAGTATACTAACCCCAAAACTCTTCCATGCTTACATAGCTTCTGTTTAAAATGTATTGAGAGTCTACCACAAGAACCACAGGTACAAACACACACACACACCGCACACACAATGATCTGGTTTTGTTAACACTTCATTGTTTATACATTATCTTATTTACTAACAGGGAGACAAGTATTTCATAAGCTGTCCTTCATGTCGTAAACCCATACAACTACCTGACATAGGACCCACTGAATTCCCTACTGCTTTCCTCATTAATAGCCTCATAGCAGCGCTCAATGCTCCTCAAATGAATTACAATAGAAATACGAAGTGTAACGATCATAACAAGTCATTCAAAGTCTACTGTGAAACCTGTCAAGAGCTTATTTGTCGAGATTGTACAGTTAGTAAACAACATCGAAACCATGATTACAACCTCGTTACAGAGTCCTACCCTAAACATCATCAAGAGATAGAGGCTGACCTCATGGAAGTCAAAATAAAAGTAGCCGACGTTAATACAGCAGTGACTAACCTCATCACTCGAGAGAGGGAGGTCACAAAACAAGGAGAAGATGTCAAGAAACAGATCCACACACAGTCTCAACTAATCATAAACTTAGTTCAACAGTCACAGAGACAGTTAGTTCAACAGGTAGACACTGTAGTACAACAGAAGATTCAATTACTAACCAAACAGAGAGAAGAGGCAGAGACAGTCCTCAAACAGCTGAAAGGTTGTGAGGAATTTGTAGAACAGAGTCTGAAGGTAGGGAGTCAACAACAGATATTGAGGGAGAAACAGAATATGGTACAAGTAATGACAACAGTTAATCAAGATGTCAACCCTGTTGTATTTCAACCAATAGAGGAGGCCAACATCACATTCACTAGTAATCAAACATTGGTTGATAAATATCAGGGTATTGGTGAGTTAAAGTCTAAAATGTTCGAAAAATCGGTTCTCGTCAAGAATGCTTGTTACGTTGGTAAGAAATCGACCATCACTCTCAACCTCCAGACTCAAGATGGATGTCCCCTCTCAGTTCCTCTCTCACTCATCTCTTGTGAACTCTCTTCTGCTGATGATAGTCAACTCATATCATGTGATGTCAATGAGACCCAGTCAGGAAACTACAATATAAGCTTTACTCCACGTACCAGAGGAAAACATCAATTGACAATACGATTAGAAGGTGTGAATATCCATGGTAGTCCCTTTACTCTTCATATCACCACTTCCCCTGAGATGAGAGGTAAACCAGTGAATATTATATCAGGACTCAATAGACCATTTGGTGTAGTAGTCACTAAGAATGAAGAGAATGCAGTAGCTGAGAATGGTGCCCATTGTATTACAATACTAAACAAGGAGGGAAAGAAAGTGAAGTCATTTGGAGCAAAGGGAAGAAAGGAGGGCGAGTTCGATTTGCCTCGTGGAGTTGCCATATCTCACGATGGACACATTTTAGTAACTGATAATCATCGATTGCAGAAACTAACATTTGAAGGGGATTGTGTGAAATCAGTTGGGAGTAGTAAGACAGGCAATGGTCCTCTTCAGTTTAATGCTCCTATGGGTATTGCAGTTCATCCTACCACAGGACAAATATTCATTGCTGATAACAGTAATCATCGTATTCAAGTTCTCAATAAAGATCTCACCTACTTTCATAGTTTCATTACGAATGGTTCATCACCACAACAATTTGATCCATATGATGTAACAATTGACAATGAAGGATATTTGTACGTTGCAGATAGTAATAATCACTGTATCAAGAAGTTCACATCAACAGGACAATACATCTCAACATTTAGTTCACGTGGGTATAATCCTGGTCAAATTACACATCCTTCCTCCGTCGTCATAGATAATAATCTATTATATGTTAGTGAGGCAGATAATCATCGCATCTCAGTATTTGATAGTAATGGGTATTTTATACATTGCTTTGGTAAGGGAGGTAGTGGAGAGGGAGAGTTTATTAGTCCATGTGGTATAACAGTTGATTCATTAGGTAACTTGTATGTTTGTGACACGTTTAACAACAGACTAGTTGTTTTGTAGATTTTAAATATGACAAGTAGAATAATAATGTAGATTATTATTACTATACATTATATTATTATTTGATTCTAATTGCTATATTATAATTTTATATCAACTAGTCATTCACGAAGAACAGGAACAAGCGCAATAAAAATATTTTAATTAAAACATGAAACATGTAGGGTTATCGAAACTGAAAAAGTAGATAAACAAGATTGGGACAGTATGATCATTTCTAACCACTTCCATATAACTCTACATACATAACTAGAGTATCATGTCAAATAGTCCAATGACAAAGCATCAAAGCATATGAATAATTTGAACGGTTAACATTTATAATTGTTAAATACTATTATGACACTGTTTTAGTATTTTGACCATTAAAATTTCAAATTTAGGAAAGCTCCAAACAATAAGTAAAAAAACATGGTTGCCCGACTAGAGCTCATATATAGGAGAATCACCATCTCTGTGACATGACAGAAGCTTTACACTGGATTTTTACACTACCTGCTTCAGTAGTTCAACTAGTTGGCCTTTTCCACCTAACACGTGTAAATATTGTAAATAAATACACACCTACACACTCACACTCACATGCTGTATGATTTTATGTATATACAGCTATATATATATACAGCATCAATTCAAATCTATGGATCATTTCTATAGGCTTTAATTATAATTTTTATAAACCTACAGATTGTATGTGTAACACTTCCTTAGTTTATATATTTATGTATATAAATATATATATTGGGTGAGGAGGATTAGTATTACCAAATCGCAAACGATACCATCACTTCACTGTAACTTTTAGAGCCAGACTTTCACCAATTCTTTCACAAAAAACCTCTGCTTCCCTACCAATCACTCCATCTACCAAATAACAGAACGGGGTAAACAACGCACTTCTTTCTTCACAAGCTGACAAATATATTTTTTTGGGGGGTTTTCAGCATCACACAGGACATCCTTAGGCGAACAGCTAATATAAGACTGGGCATCAACAATTCAAACAACTAAGTCAGCTTTTAAAGCAGTATTACTCTTCTGAATGTCAGTGTCTCTCATCGGTGTATGCTTGACTTGAAACTACACCAAAGCAGATAGATCTCCAATGGCATCTCTCAGCTCATGATGTTTGAGTCACTAAACCCCCCCCCTCCTACATAATACACACAATTGACTAACTCCAGTAACCTCTTCAGCATCTAACCTTGTTGCAAGACAGATTGCTTTACCTACCATTCTACTAAGAGTTTCCCCAACTCTGACAGGACGGACACCAGAACACTTGTTCAATGCTATGAGATTAACTGCAACAAGAGCCCTAATGTCAGAATGGTCTGACATGATTGAGTTAGCCATTCTACAACAGAGAGATGTGACTGACTCACAAAGTCTTTCCTACTATGAGCATTGTACTGTACCGAAGCAATGAATGTTGTCAGTGACTAGCATCATAACCCCAGGGCCAGCTCAACCCTGAATCAAGCGAGAATATGGCCTCCAGTGACTTAAACATCTTCAAACTTTGGCAATGATCTTAACTTTAGTTTGGAATTACCAACAATTGTTTTTCACCAGTTTTACATAATTATCCTTCCTGTTATTTTTTTTGTGTATGTTAAATTTCAATCCATTTTTCATTATTGAGTTACAGTACAATCAATCATGTATTAGCCTTATGACATTAAACTATACACTATATGTATGTTACACAATTATAAAGTCATTTAATGATACATAATTTTGAGCTCATCATGAATATGAACACACTTTATAACTACAAGTAGTCATTATTGTCATAAACTAAAACAATACTTACTAGTTATAATTATATAAACAATAATTTTAATAACGTGTAAAGTGGAAATTCCCTTTATCAGTGATTGTGCTTGGAATATAATATTCATGTGGAAGCCCCAGAAAAATGCGTTGTTTACCCCGTTCTAAGCAGACTTTCATGTTGACAATGTTTGTTTTAATGCGAATTTTAATGTTTGTTTTAATGTATGTACATACATAGTACATACATACAATAGTTATACTAAAACAACACTAGCTACATATACACATATCTGTTTATTAAGGTGAATATTTACTGTTGAGCTAAATTAATTTAATCAAATTTCATTTCTTATGTCATTCTGTAGCACGTAATAAATGATGTCATTATATACTAGAAAGACTTCAGTAAACTGACCAATCAGATTACTTGTATTTTCCCCTCCATTAACAAATTGTATATTATTTATGAGAGAAGAGGGTTAGAGAAATGGTATAAAGGTCAGTTAACAGGGGTAACCTGCTGATAACCTAGTCCCTCTCACTTGACAAGTGTGATCATGTGACTAATATGAAAATTAAAACGTACATGCATACTGTATATGCAAATACGTACATACATACATATGTAAATGCATTGTTACATATATACATGAATACATACATATGTAGGTAGGTAGTTACATACAAATATACCACATATACATGAATACATACATTACACACTGTACCTTGGGAGTATTGTATGTATATATATCAACAGGAGTTTTCCAAAACTTTTGTGACTACATTCGTCTGGCACATCATTCACTGCAACTCCACCATTCTCCTCTGAACCTATACTTCCCATTTTCACAGATATTATAACAAGGGTGATACAAGCCAACAAACCTCTTTTAGTACAGTATGTCAATAAAAGGTCACCATACAGTATAGTAATCACTCAACAGTTTCATTTTCAAACTACATGTAGCTGGTAGCTCAACAGTAGTTTTGACAGTAATTGTCAATTGAACACCACAGTAGTGAAATAGTAATTACCGTACTATACTGACAGTAGATCTAAGGTAATTACTATTACTAAATAATAATAATGTATACTCATAATAATGTGCATAATATAATTTTTTACTGATACTATATACATGTCTGTATAATAAGAAAGGGTCTGGAGATACCACTAGATAATATCAGGAAAGGATCTGGAGATACCACATGTATTAAGAAAGGTCTGGAGATATCATTACATAATATATACATGTATTAGGAAAGGGTCTGGAGATATCACTAGTAGTAAATGATTATTTATTAGTGAAACCAGGACCCCATAGTCCTTGAGGTTCTACAAAATTCAGTGGAACTACATCTTCTCCCAAATCTTTACACTCTGATTCAAACAGCTGTATAAATGAATCGGTGTGGTTTTAATAGTCTCATTCTCATGTGTATGGGAATGTGTCTTACCTGGGTAGTACTTGTGTTTAAGTATAGCTCTAAATTTTCTTGTCTTTTCTGCTTTTCTGGATCAAGAAGGTGCGTCATGAGAGAGGACACACGTGGATGATAATGGTTTTGTAAGGTCTAACGAAATTACATGAACATGTGAATGTCACATGAAGAGTGAATATCACATGACCAGTATATGAATATTCCATAAAATAGTACTGCCAAAAGGAAGCAGAGGTTCAAATACAGATACATTGGTCCCTCCCTATAATTGGGGAAAGCAATCGATCAGGAAGTACTCTATATGTACGCTCCTAGGATTTTATTTTAGACCCTATGATGTAGCTTCTGTGGACCCAGAAGGTTTGCATGTAGCTGATAATGTTATTATTAAAAGTACCAGCTTGTTAATATGTAGACTTAATATTACCATATATGGTAAAAGTATCATTCCACTTTTCTACAAACTTTTTTGTTTATAACCACACTGAAATATTATCAGTTATTTTATTAATATATTTCTACCATATTAGCAAAATAACTAGTCTATTTTTAGAAAGGAGACAGAGATGGCTCAACAATCTTCTACTGTTCTTAAGGAACTTGATGAACAACTAACATGTAATGTATGTTTGGATCAGTATACTAACCCCAAAACCCTTCCATGCTTACATAGCTTCTGTTTAAAATGTATTGAGAAACTACCACAAGAACCACAGGTACAAACACACACACACACACAATCTGGTTTTGTTAACACTTCATTGTTTATACATTATCTTACTTACTAACAGGGAGACAAGTATTTCATAAGCTGTCCTTCATGTCGTAAACCCACACAACTACCCGACATAGGACCCACTGAATTCCCTACTGCTTTCCTCATTAATAGCCTCTTCCAACTACAATCTACTGTACAGAAAGCCTCTGAAGGCCCGAAGGCCTCTTGTGATAATTGTCACAAGAACTCTGCTACAGGTTATTTTAAAGAATGTACTCGATTCTTGTGTCCAGAATGTCTTGATGCACATAACAAATGGCAGCTCTTATCTACTCATGAGGTTATCAATGTACAAGATGTAGCAGTGCTCAATACTTCTAAACTACTTCCATTGAATGAGGATAGAAATATGAAGTGTATCGATCATAACGAGCCAATCAAAGTCTACTGTGAAACCTGTCAAGAGCTTATTTGTCGAGATTGTACAGTTAGTAAACAACATCGAAACCATGATTACAACCTCATTACGGAGTCCTACCCTAAACATCATCAAGAGATAGAGGCCGACCTCACAAAAGTCAAATTGAAAGTAGACGATGTTAATACAGCAGTGACTAACCTCATCACTCGAGAGAGGGAGGTCACAAAACAGGGAGAAGATGTCAAGAAACAGATCCACACACAGTCTCAATTAATCATGAACTTAGTTCAACAGTCAGAGAGACAGTTAGTTCAACAGGTAGACACTGTAGTACAACAGAAGATTCAATTACTAACCAAACAGAAAGAAGAGGCAGAGACAGTCCTCAAACAGCTGAAAGGTTGTGAGGAGTTTGTAGAACAGAGTCTGAAGGTAGGGAGTCAACAACAGATATTGAGGGAGAAACAGAATATGGTACAAGTAATGACAACAGTCAATCAAGATGTCAACCCTGTTGTATTTCAACCAATAGAGGAGGCCAACATCACATTCACTAGTAATCAGACATTGGTTGATAAATATCAAAGTCTTGGTGAGTTAAAGTCTAAAACATTTGGTAAATCGGTTCTCGTCAAAAATGCTTGTTACGTTGGTAAGAAATCGACCATCACTCTCAATCTCCAGACTCAAGATGGATCTCCCCTCTCAATTCCTCTCTCCCTCATCTCTTGTGAACTCTCTTCTGCTGATGATAGTCAACTCATATCATGTGATATCAATGAGACCCAGTCAGGAAACTACGATATAAGCTTTACACCACAAACCAGAGGAAAATATCAATTGACAATACGATTAGGAGGTGTGAATATCCCTGGTAGTCCCTTTACTCTTTATATCATCCCTTCCCCCGAGATGAGAGGTAAACCAGTGAATATTGTATCAGGACTCGATAGTCCATGGGGTGTAATAATCACTAAGAATGAAGAGATTGTAGTAGCTGAGAGTGGTGCCAATTGTATCACAATACTAAACAAGGAGGGAAAGAAAGTGAAGTCATTTGGAACAAAGGGAACAAAGGAGGGTCAATTTAACGAGCTTTGTGAAGTTGCCATATCTCATGATGGACATATTTTAGTAACTGATGAACATCGACTACAGAAACTAACATTTGAAGGTGATTGTGTGAAATCAGTCGGGAGTAGTAAGACAGGCAATGGTCCTCTTCAGTTTGATATTCCTATAGGTATTACAGTTCATCCTAACACAGGACAAATATTCATTGCTGATACTAGTAATCATCGTATTCAAGTTCTCAATAAAGATCTCACCTATTCTCATAGTTTTGGTAAGAAAGGTTCATCACCAGAACAATTCAATTGTCCACGTGATGTGACATTTGACAATGAAGGATATTTGTATATTGCAGATAGTAATAATCACTGTATCAAGAAGTTCACATCAACAGGACATTACATCTCAACATTTAGTTCAAAAGGGTCTAATCCTGGTCAAATTAATAAACCTATCTCCATCATTGTAGATAATAACCTATTATTATATGTTAATGAGCATGGTAATAATCGTATCTCAATATTTGATACTAATGGATGTTTTATACATTGCTTTGGTAAGAGAGGTAGTGGAGAGGGAGAGTTTAATAGTCCATATGGTATAACAGTAGATTCATTAGGAAACTTGTATGTTAGTGACTCATATAATGACAGACTAGTTGTTTTTTAGATCCATGACATGTTTATCTTAGAATATAATAATGTAGATTATTATTATTATTATTATTATTATTATTAATATTATTACTTGATTTTTTTATTACACAATTTATCAATTCATTCACAAAAAGAACAGGAACAAGTATAATAAAAATGAAAGAACATGTAGGGATATCAAAACTGAAAAGTACACAAACAAGATTAGGACAGTATCATACTGAAATTAACCACTTCCATATAACCCTACATAACTACAGTCTGTTCACATTCACAATGACTTCAAAAATAGGATCTCAATAATGAAGCAATGGATTGAATTGTATGCCAATTTGATGGAGGATTGCATAAAGCTATGAAATGTTTTGGAGGTCATGGTGAATGTGAATGATCTTTACAGTAGTAAAATACACAGTACATAGCTATACTTATGTATAGCAGGGGATGAAATAGCTACTGGGTTACTGGACAATTTTCAACAACTTTAAACAAATGTCCAACCATTTTGAACATACGTACACAATCCATTACATGACCGATCAAAAATCATTAATATCCAAGCATGTTTATAGTCTTATTTCTTGCTCTGTATAGGGTTATATGAAAGTGGTTAGTTTAATTTGTTGCCAAAATCCCATCCTTATCTTGGCAATGGATTGTTTTTGTTTTCAAGTTTGATATTCCTACATGTTCTTTGTTTTTTTTTTATAGTCTTTAGGGGCATCCTTATGATTGCTTTTCCACGATTTCAAACTATAATTACTTATACATTCTATGTGTGTTTGTGTCACACGTTGTTAAACTGAGAAGTTGTGTCATCCCAGGGACTCAGTCAATTCATGGGTGTGGTGCGTAAATAAACATGTGCTCAAGTTATAGCAGACCAGCAGGGCCGGAAAACAGTATTATATATTGTTGAGTTTCAGACATGAGAATCATTCACGTTCACAGGCCATATATGATCTTAACTTTCGTTTGGAATCACCAATCATCTTTTTGCCTTCATCAATTTCATATAATTATCCTTCCTGTTCTTTTTTGTGTATATCAAAATTTCAATCCATTGCTTCATTATCGAGTTACAGTATAATCATGTATTAACCTTACATTAAACTATACACTATATTACATATAAAATCATAACATCATAATTTTTTGCTCATCATGAATATGAACACTAAAAGTGGTCATTATTGTCATATACTAAAACAACACTAGTTAGTTATATATAATACATACCTGTTTATTAAGGTAGTTGAACTAACAAAAGCAGAATTATACTTAATTTTATCAAATGTCATTTCTTGCGCCATAACATGTTCTGTAGAATGTAATAAATGATATCATTATATACTATAAAGTATTCAGTAAACTGACCAATCAGATTACTGGTATTTCCCCTTCCATTAACAAGAGAATTAGGGAAATGGTAAGGGTTGCCAGAGGTAAACTGCTGATAACCTAGTCCCTCCTACTTGACAAGTGTGATCATGTGACTACTGAATATAAAAATTAAAACGTACATGCATACTTTATATGCACATACGTACATACATACATATGTAAATGCATAGTTAGTACATATATACTGTATACATGAATACATACATACGGGTAGGTAGTCACATACAAATATACCACATATACATGAATACATACATTACACACTGTACCTTGGGAGTATTTTATGTATATATCGACAGGAGTTTTCTTAAGTTTCCAAAACCTTTGTGACTATATTCATCTGGTGCATTATTCACTATAACTCCACCATTCTCCTTTGAATCTATATTTCCCATTTTCACAGAAATTACCACAAGGGTGATACAAGCCAACAAACCTCTTTTTATTATAGCTACATACAGTATGTGTCAATAGTCACCATACAGTACGGTAATTTCTCAGTAGTTTCAATATCAAACTACAGTAGTTCAACAGTAGTTTTGACAGTAATTAGTGTACTTCTCAATTCAATACCACAGTAGTGAGACAGTAATTACTATACTATACTGACAGTAGAACTAAGGTAATTACTGTTACTGTATGGTGACATTTTATTGACATATACTGCACTGTACTATAAATTATGAATAATATTCTACCATAATTCAGTATCTAAATCTTTGTACATATATACAGTATGCACATCTTATTCCTAACTTAAAAGGAAGTAGACGCACACATGCAGTCCACAAAAGACTTTATAAGATGTGCATACCCCCCGAGAGAAGCTGTTCATAGTGCATAATGTAGTTATTGCAGAGTAAATCAAAATTTACAAGAAATATTTATTGAATGATGTCAGTGTGAACAATCTGAATAATAATAATGTATAATGAAATGATTATAATTATGTGCATAATATAATTCTTTACTGATACTACATGTCTGTATAATAGGAAAGGATCTGGAGATACCACTAGATAATATCAGGAAAGGGTCTGGAGATACCACTAGTAGTAAAATGTTATATTGATTTAGTATTATTTATTAGTGAAACCAGGACCCCATAGTCCTTGAGGTTCTACAAAATTCAGTGGAACTACATCTTCTCCCAAATCTTTACACTCTGATTCAAACAGCTGTATAAATGAATCGATGTGGTTTTAATAGTCTCATTCTCATGTGTATGGGAATGTGTCTTACCTGGGTAGTACTTGTGTTTAAGTATAGCTCTAAATTTTCTTGTCTTTTCTGCTTTTCTGGATCAAGAAGGTGCGTCATGAGAGAGGACACACGTGGATGATAATGGTTCTGTAAGGTCTAACGGAATTACATGAACATGTGAATGTCACATTAAAATCGGTGAATATCACATGACCAGTATATGAATATCCCATAAACAGCATGTGAATATGAAGAGTGTGACATCACATAACAGTGCATGAATATCACATGAACACCAAGAGAATATCACATGAAAACAGTATGAATATAATATAAATATCACATGACACCATGTGCATTTCACATGAACTGCATGTGAGTATCACATGATATATTTTACTTTGAGTTCCCAGAGACAGCTTTCAAGAGCACCACATTTTATAGGGTCTTGTTCATCAGGATTATAAGGATCTTGTTCAACTTGTAAAACTAAAAACAATAAAGCTTATTAATATATATTATAATATGCGACTGTGGATGTGAAAATCAGAAATAAGAATTTTTTTAAACTCTTATATTCAAATGTTCATTATTCATCAATTTTATACCTGTAGCCAATGAAATATGGTATCCTAGAAGAACAACTATTGCTCTACCTAAATTCCAAATTTAGTTACTTTCCTGTTCAAAATGGCTAAGTAATGAGCATTTGAATATAAGCGTTTGACAAAATTCTTATTTTACAAATGACTGATTCTCATATCCATGGTTGCATATTTCAACTCTTCATTACATTACATACTTACCATCAGGATCATTTCTATGTAAGAGAACACGACAGTTAGGATGTCGTCTAACTAGATTCATTACCAAGACAGCTGCAATCATAGCCCCTGTATTATTATCTAATAATAATTATATTCATTAATGACAATTAAACCTTGAGGAGGAGCAGTAAGTGAGAGTCGAGCAATTCTCTTTGCAAATGCAGCTACCAAATACAGAGGCAGGTGTCTACAGAAATGATAATTATGTAACCATGGTAACAAAACAGATAATATGAGTGAAAATGAATGTTTCTCCATATAAGGAAAGTACTGTAGCTATATTAATAATTTAACGATTGAGTGATAACATATACATCCTGATATAATTCTATACACCTAATATACATCTTAGCCATACCACACACATCATTCATGATCACACACATTATTTATGATTACATATCACACACACCATTTATGATCACATATCACACACACATCATTCATGATCACATATCACACACACATCATTCATGATCACATATCACACACACATCATTCATGATCACATATCACACACACACCATTTATGATCACATATCACACACACATTATTTATGATTACATATCACACACACCATTTATGATCACATATCACACACACTTTATTCATGATCACATATCACACACACATCATTCATGATCACATATCACACACACACCATTTATGATCACATATCACACACACACATCATTCATTATCACATATCACACACACATCATTCATGATCACATATCACACACACACCATTTATGATCACATATCACACACACACCATTTATGATCACATATCACACACACATCATTCATGATCACATATCACACACACACCATTTATGATCACATATCACACACACACATCATTCATTATCACATATCACACACACATCATTCATGATCACATATCACACACACACCATTTATGATCACATATCACACACACACATCATTCATTATCACATATCACACACACATCATTCATGATCACATATCACACACACACCATTTATGATCACATATCACACACACACCATTTATGATCACATCACACACACATCATTCATGATCACATATCACACACACACCATTTATGATCACATATCACACACACACATCATTCATTATCACATATCACACACACACCATTTATGATCACATATCACACACACATCATTCATGATCACATATCACACACACATCATTTATGATCACATATCACACACACATTATTTATGATTACATATCACACACACCATTTATGATCACATATCACACACACTTTATTCATGATCACATATCACACACACATCATTCATGATCACATATCACACACACACCATTTATGATCACATATCACACACACACATCATTCATTATCACATATCACACACACATCATTCATGATCACATATCACACACACACCATTTATGATCACATATCACACACACACCATTTATGATCACATATCACACACACATCATTCATGATCACATATCACACACACACCATTTATGATCACATATCACACACACACATCATTCATTATCACATATCACACACACATCATTCATGATCACATATCACACACACATCATTCATGATCACATATCACACACACACCATTTATGATCACATATCACACACACACATCATTCATGATCACATATCACACACACACCATTTATGATCACATATCACACACACACATCATTCATTATCACATATCACACACACATCATTCATGATCACATATCACACACACACCATTTATGATCACATATCACACACACACCATTTATGATCACATATCACACACACATCATTCATGATCACATATCACACACACACCATTTATGATCACATATCACACACACACATCATTCATTATCACATATCACACACACATCATTCATGATCACATATCACACACACATCATTCATGATCACATATCACACACACACCATTTATGATCACATATCACACACACACATCATTCATTATCACATATCACACACACATCATTCATGATCACATATCACACACACACCATTTATGATCACATATCACACACACACATCATTCATTATCACATATCACACACACATCATTCATGATCACATATCACACACACACCATTTATGATCACATATCACACACACACCATTTATGATCACATATCACACACACATCATTCATGATCACATATCACACACACACCATTTATGATCACATATCACACACACACATCATTCATTATCACATATCACACACACATCATTCATGATCACATATCACACACACATCATTCATGATCACATATCACACACACACCATTTATGATCACATATCACACACACACATCATTCATTATCACATATCACACACACATCATTCATGATCACATATCACACACACACCATTTATGATCACATATCACACACACACCATTTATGATCACATATCACACACACCATTTATGATCACATATCACACACACATCATTCATTATCACAACTTAATTCATGATCACATATCACACTCACATACTCCACACTTAATTCTTACGTTGAACTCAAGAAGACATTCAATAGACGAAAGAATCTTGTCATATATTTGACATGAAATACAGAGGGTCTTAATATTGTGTACAAGTTCCGATAAAAATCAGGATAATCTCTAAATATTAATTAAATATCACATGATAATCACATGAGTGAAGAATAAAGATTGTATACATGTATATACCAGTGTTCTGCCCATACCAGTGTTCTGCCCACACTGGTCAGCACTGGTTGGGAATAACCACCATGCAGATGAATTAACCACCTCTCAGATAATACATGTACATATATAGGCTACTGAGACAGAATTAAGTATATACTGGATAAACAGCACTAAATGCAAGTTAGAATCTGATCATCACTCTAAATGTCCTGGGTAGAACACTGATATATAATATTTCAATGAAGAGTGTTTGAGTGTTCAACTTGTAATACCTCTCATTATAATTATCACTAGACTGTGTGTCTACAGGTACATGTATAGTAACTAGATCACATGTATATAAACATGTAAACTTCCTAATATGGTATTATGAACAGATTGAGTCTGTACAGGTGGGTGTGGGTTCATCATATGAAATGATCGATATAGATGATATGAAAAGAGGAACTTTTGATATGATAATAATTAAATTTGATCAAATGATTATAAATTAATATTCAGAAAACTTGATATACAGAAAAGTCAACTATATTTCTACCTGTATAAATATATTACTAATCTTTCAATAGCAAATGGCTAATAGGGAACATTAAAAGGTAAGTATTTGATTAAAATCCAAAGCTCCTTTTTTCATATCTCCATGGTAACTGTAAATAGATACAATACAGTATAAGATATTGTTCTCACAAGTGATATTGATGCATTAATATGAAGAGTCCATTTAGTGCCAAGATACTGCTGACACCACCTGTAATATAGTACCATAAATATATGCATGTCTTCTAATTATCAGGAATGAAATAATTTCTATGGACATACAATTGTACCTTGATCATAAGAGCCGACAAGAAAGTCAATTAGAAGGCGTGGCTTTGTCATGTGAGGCATGACAGAGGAATGGAGGGAAGTCAATATCTCTTTATGAACAGCTGGAGGTAGCTATAGGGTAATGGAATATGAATTATTATACTATTTATAATTATTAATACTCTTACTGGAAGATGAAGAAATGTTAACCAACAGTCATTAAATACTTTACGAAATTTCTGTGAAGATAAATAGAAATATTTTTACTCATCATCATATCTCATCTTCCTCATACAACCTCCTAAATATCCCTGTGAACCCTTCCACTCTACATCATATCCTTTCTCATAACACACCTCACCATATCTCACCAACATCACATGTTCCTTCTTTTTATCTTGTCCTCTGCATATATCACATCACCAGTTCCTCCTCAAATCACAGCCGCTACACATAACATGTTCATTCCCTCTTCATGCACATATCACATCCTACAGACATCACATGTTCCCTCGATCTTCACATATCACACCCTCCATGCACACATCACATCCTACAGACATCAGTCACATTACTAGTTCTTCCTCAAATTACACCCTCCTCACACATCACATGTTCCCTATTCACATCACATCACCATGGCTCTTCAAATCACACCCTCAACACACAAGGCACACATCTTCCATTCCTCCTAATGTCACACACTCCTCATCATCATATCCTCCCCACCTTACTATTTCATACCTCTATTGAACAAACATGTACAAGGAACACATCACATAATCCTCATGATATCACATCTCCCATTCCTTCTAACATCACACATACCTCCCCACCTTACTATGTCTCACCTCTATTGAACACACATGTGGTTGTTTTTGTCCCTCACTCATCATAGTCGAATCACCTGACAGGAAGTTACCTGGTAATGTTTGATTCATCACCATGGTAACATTTTGTAACAAATGATACACATTGTGTGTGAAACTGAAGTCATCATGTCTTCCACCTCTCTATGGATTTATCAAGTTTGTGAAGTGTTTAAAAATACAGAAATGTACACACATACATGAGTACAGTATATCATTATAATAGTATTTGTGACCAATTTACTTTTTCAGTGAAAATAATTTTGAAATACCATCTTAGCTCACTATTCAGTTGGCCATAAGATAATAAAATGTGGTATTTTAATAATAGGCCTTCCTGGATACCCTTTAATAACCTTATAATGTAGATAATAACATCAGCTGGTGTACATACTACTACCAAAAGGAAGCAGAAATTCAAATACTGATACATTCAGGACAAGAGTCTCTCCCTATAATTAGGGGAAGCAATCGATCAGGAAGTACTCTATATGTACACTTCTAGGATTTTATTTTATACCCTATGATATAGCTTCTGTGGATCCAGAAGGTTTGCAGCTGATAATATTATTATTAAAAGTACCAGCCTTGTTCATAATTAGTATATGTAGACTTAATACTACCATATATGGAAAAAAATAATGGTCCCACAAACTGTTCATAACCACAAATATTATCAGTTATTATAATAGATACTATTAATATATTTCTACATACCATATTAGGAAATAACCAGTATATTTTTAGAAAGAACAAAGAGATGGCTCAAGAATCTTCTTCTACTGCTCTTAAGGAAGTACTTGATGAACAATTAACATGTAATGTATGTTTGGATCAGTACACTAACCCCAAAACTCTTCCATGCTTACATAGCTTCTGTTTAAAATGTATTGAGAATCTGCCACAAGAACCACAGGTACAAACACACACACACACACACACACACACACACACACACACACACACACACACACACACACACACACACACACACACACACACACACACACACACACACACACACACACACACACACACACACACACACACACACACACACACACACACAATCTGGTTTTGTTAACACTTCATTGTTTATACATTATCTTATTTACTAACAGGGAGACAAGTATTTCATAAGCTGTCCTTCATGTCGTAAACCCACACAACTACCCGATATAGGACCCACTGAATTCCCTACTGCTTTCCTCATTAATAGCCTCTTAGCTGTACTCAATACTTTTAAACTACTTCCATTGAATGAGGATGGAAATATGAAGTGTAACGATCATAACGAGCCAATCAAAGTCTACTGTGAAACCTGTCAAGAGCTTATTTGTCGAGATTGTACAGTTAGTAAACGACATCGAAACCATGATTACAACCTCATTACAGAGTCCTACCCTAAACATCATCAAGACATAGAGGCCGACCTCACAAAAGTCAAAATAAAAGTAGCCGACATAAATACAGCGGTGACTAACCTCATCACTCGAGAGAGGGAGGTCACAAAACAGGGAGAAGATGTCAAGAAACAGATTCACACACAGTCTCAACTAATCATAAACTTAGTTCAACAGTCAGAGAGACAGTTAGTTCAACAGGTAGACACTGTAGTACAACAGAAGATTCAATTACTAACCAAACAGAGAGAAGAGACAGAGACAGTCCTCAAACAGCTCAAAGGTTGTGAGGGGTTTGTAGAACAGAGTTTGAAGGTAGGGACTCAACAACAGATATTGAGGGAGAAACAGAATATGGTACAAGTAATGACAACAGTCAATCAAGATGTCAACCCTGTTGTATTTCAACCAATAGAGGAGGCCAACATCACATTCACTAGTAATCAGACATTGGTTGATAAATATGAGAGTATTGGTGTGTTAAAATCTAAAACGTTTGGAAAATCAGTTCTCGTCAAGAATGCTTGTTACGTTGGTATGAAATCGACCGCCACTCTCAAACTCCAGACTCAAGATGGATCTCCCCTCTCAGTTCCTCTCTCCCTCATCTCTTGTGAACTCTCTTCTGCTGATGATAGTCAACTCATATCATGTGATATCAATGAGACCCAGTCAGGAAACTATGATATAAGCTTTACCCCACGTACAAGAGGAAAACATCAATTGAGAATACGATTAGGAGGTGTGAATATCCCTGGTAGTCCCTTTACTATCTCCCCTGAGATGAGAGGTAAACCAGTGAATATTATATCAGGAGTCGATAACCCACGTGGCGTTGTAATCACTAAGAATGAAGAGATTGTAGTAGCTGAGATTTTTGCCAATCGTATCACAATACTAAACAAGGAGGGAAAGAAAGTGAAGTCATTTGGAACAGAGGGAACAAAGGAGGGTCAATTCACTTATCCTTATGGAGTTGCCATATCACACGATGGACACATTTTAGTAACTGATCAACATCGACTACAGAAACTAACATTTGAAGGTGATTGTGTGAAATCAGTTGGGAGTAGTAAGACAGGCAATGGTCCTCTTCAGTTTAATACTCCTACAGGTATTACAGTTCATCCTACTACAGGACAAATATTCATTGTTGATTCTGAAAATCATCGTATTCAAGTTCTCAATAAAGATCTCACCTACTCTCATAGTTTCGGTCAGTATGGTTCCTCACCAGAACAATTCAATTATCCATGGGATGTAACATTTGACAATGAAAGATATTTGTATGTTGCAGATAGTGGTAATCACTGTATCAAGAAGTTCACATCAACAGGACAATACATATCAACATTTAGTTCAAAAGGGTCTAATCCTGGTCAAATTAGTTGTCCTACCTCCATCATCATAGATAATAATCTATTATATGTTAGTGAGTGGGGTAATAATCGTATCTCAATATTTGATACCAATGGATGTTTTATACATTGCTTTGGGAAAAGAGGTAGTGGAGAGGGAATGTTTAATAGACCATATGGTATAACAGTAGATTCATTAGGTAACTTGTATGTTAGTGACACACATAATAACAGACTAGTTGTTTTGTAGATCTATTTTAAACATGACATGTTTATCTTAGAGTATAATAATGTAGATTATTATTATATTATCAAAATCACTGCTTGCTGTGTAACAGCATGCCGGAGAAAAATTTGATTTTAATTTTATCTGTCCACAACAAGTGCACTAAGATAAAACAATGAAAGAGTTCAATAGTTCAATACTCTCCTCAAGATTCTAGCAGTTCCTAACAGCGATGTTTTTTGTAGATGTTCAACTCTAATGTTTAGCTCCATCTTATCTATCCACCCCTCTATTCGTTTTGTTACTGCTCCAAGAGCTCCTATCACAACTGGTATTACTATTACTGTCTTCATTCTCCACATCTTTGTTATCTCATTCTTCAATTCCTGATATTTCTCAATCTTTTCCTTTTCTTTTTTTCTGATTCGATTATCCCCTGGTATTGCTACATCAATGATTATACACTTCTTTTTTTCCTTCTCTAATATTATTATTATTATTATTATTATTATTATTATTATTACTATTACTTGGTATTTTTATAATAATTTTGTTAGTCACAAGAACAGGAACAAGTATAAATTTTAAAAAATGAAAGAACATGTAGGGATATCAAAACTGAGAAAGTACACAAACAAGATTGGTCATTAGTATCATAGTGAAACCAACCACTTCCATATAACCCTACATTAGGAGCCCATGAAAAGCAGAGGCAAGGATCGCACAACTCCCACGTAATTAATTAAAATAGCAACATTTAGCTGGTGTTACTATTTTTGGATGCTCACCACGCCCAACACATGTGTAGAGCTTTAGCTAAAGTAACACTCTACCAGCAAAGGAAAGAAGCAAGTATTTTCTTGATACTGGCAAGCATCTCTCCAGTTGATTGGAACAACTTTACTCAGAACATCTACTACTGGTACTTATAGTAAACAGCTTCTCTGCTACTTCCAACTGAATCTTCCTTCTTACAGCTGTTTTGAGTAAATCATGAGCTGGAGTACAAGCCATTGATACCGTTAGCTGTTAGCCTGTTACATTTGCGATGGGCGTGGCAACATAGTGAGTCTAAAAATAGTAACAAAAACCAGTTTTGCATATTCGAAATCATTATAACCACACCCACCTTGATCAAGTGTGAGGTGTGGCTCAGCATCATAGATGGAACTGTTCTTTGCAACTTTCTGGACCTTCTAGAGCAATCTAACAGTCACCTCAACCTTGCTTACCAATTACTGCAAGCACAGCATCCACTCAAGTCTGCAAGCAAATGATGTTTTTCATTTGTTCTCCTAACTGTAACATCAAAGAGTGAACACTTGAATCAAAGCACCGCCCAACCACATCCAATGAAGTGTGGGTGTTTTGGACAATAGAATGCCGACATGCTGCCACCACATTGGTATACTACAGTAATTTGGGGTGTGGTACATCCAAGATCCACTGAATTGCAATTTAATTTAGTATCCATTAAGTAGGCTACGCTTCCTTTCTGGCAGGAAGTTGTAAAATTACAACTTTATAAAACTCAATGTCTGGCCTTAGCTATTTTAATTAATTGTTGGAATTTGCATGCTCCTTCTCTCTAGTTTTATGGCCCGTAGGGACATCCCTATGATTGCTTTTCATGGGGGTTGAATCTATATATATATATTTATATTCTTGTGTCACTTACACGTGTATGCGTTTGTATACGCAGTTAAGGAAGATATGTCCTTCCGGGATCGGGAGGGCTCAGTGAATTAATGGGGGTGGCACGTAATCGAATGCGCACTTGAGCGCTACGGACCAGCAGAAAGCTGCTAGTAGCTTACGCAGAAACTGGAACTAATAGCTAGCTATTCTACCTGAAATATATTCCTAAAGTTCTACAAGGTCCTTTAAAATGTAAAGAGAGTAGATAATCAAAATATTAACTATAATAGGCTGTTGTGTTTCAGGCATGATAAAATCAGCCATGATTACTGAATGATGGACACCACAAAGCAGTCATAGGGAAACTTTTTTCTCTATATATCTTGTTTTTAATGGGCTCCTGCCCTACATACATAACTATAGTCTGTTCACATTTACAAAATTAAATTTGATGCAGAATTCTTGGACATTCCAAACTAAAGCTATGGAAGTGTTTTTGAGGTCATGATGAACATGAATGCTTTTTAAATACACAGTACATATTTTATGTATGGAAGTGGTTAGCTTAATTTTTTTTGGTAATGTACCATCCCAATCTTGTTTGTCTCTTTTTTAATTTACATGTTCTTTCATTTTTATGGCCTGTAGCAGCAGCATCCCTATGATTGCTTTCCCTTGGGTTCAAACTATATTTATATACATGTTGTATATGTCGTATCACTTCAGGGGGGCTTTGTAAATTAATGGGTGTGGTGAATAAATGAACATGTGCTTGCGTTACAGCAGACCAACAGGAAAAACAATATAGTGTTGAGTTTCAGAAATTAGAGTCATTCACATTCACTATGATCTTAACTTTAGTTTGGAATGACCAACAATCTTTTTACCTGTACCATTTTCATAAAATTAACCTTTCATTTGTTTTTGTGTATGTCACATTTCAATCCATATTACTCGTGGCAACGCTGTATCCAACGAGTAATATTTCCCGGGTATCTGTGCGATAATAATATTTATCAAACAATGTTTACCATAGAAACAACGAATCCATACATTTTCAATTAGACATTCAAATCACGCACTATGACAATATTTTCCAGTATTTTTATAGAGTCATATGACCGGAAGTTTTATTGCACGGAAAATCACCTGACCGGAAGTTTTATTGTATTGCGTGTCACATGCTGCTAAGTAAAAATTGTGTAGAAAGTCTAATTTCTTTAGTTTTGGCGATGGTGAAGTTAGTAAACATGAGTTGTGATAAAATTATGAACGAGGTAAGTTATGTTTATGATAAAATGTGAAAGTAGAGAAGTTTATATATGTGCAGTGCTGAAAGTCTTTTTTCGGGTTGGAGGTTGCCCGAGATAGCTACTGTTTTGGGATTTAACTTGTGAAATGCTTCAAGATTACCATCTTTATCATGATAGTTTGAATAATAAAGTATTGCTAAGTAGTAATAGGCAAAAACAAGCATTATTTGATAAATATATTATCGCACAGATACCGGGAAATATTACGAGTTGGATACAGCGTTGCCACGAGTCCGAAGGACGAGTGGGCACGCTGTATCCAACGAGTAATATTTCCCGTTTAGTTTATGTGGGTCTAATCCTGGTCAAATTAAAGATCCTACCTCCATCATCATACATCATAATCTATTATATGTTAGTGACTGTCGTAATGATCGTATCTCAATATTTGATACTAATGGATGTTTTATACATTCCTTTGGTAATAGAGGTAGTAGAGAGTTTGAAAGTCCATGTGGTATAACAGTAGATTCATTAGGTAACTTGTATGTTAGTGACTCACTTAATAACAGACTAGTTGTTTTGTAGATCTACTTTAAACATGATATGTTTATCTCACAGTATGATAATGTAGCTTATTACAATTTTGTTATTTATTTATTGTTACTCCATTGTCGATACCTTTGATCACACCTACACATTATACTTTATTATTTTATCTTATGTACATGTACATGTAACTATCACAGAATATGTTTAGAGAATATTATTATATCCCGTTTTATCTTATTATTATTATTATTATTATTATTATTATTATTATTATTACTTGATCTTATAGTAATTTTACTTCACAATTTATCAACTAGTCATTCTCAAGAAGAACAGGAACAAGTATAATTATTTAAACAGGAAGTATGTATAAAAGTATTTCTATGATTGATATGTGGTGATCATTAATAATTTGATATTCTCATATCCTGAAACTAAAGTCAGTAATCTTTAGTGAAACCAACACTACAAATAATGGCTGATAATGACAGTAGATTACCAATCTGATTATTGGTACATGTATATAACTACACCTCTATAATGATTTTTAGTTAGAACAGGATAAACAGAATTTAGTTACACTTTCTATAATCTGCTTTCTACATGTAGTACTGATACATCAACTCAAGCACATATTCTTTACATGCCACACCCATTAATTAACCACACCCTGAATAATGTAACTTCCGTAATTACATATACAATGTGTATGTGATAAAAGAATGTAATGTATACATACATGTATATACATTAACACACCTCACAAGCAATTATAGGGATGGCCCACCAGGCCATAATAAAAATATTTCATTGAGGATATCAAAACCGAGAAAGCACATAAACAAGATATAGATGGTATCTTAGCAAAAATACTATACTAACTATTTTGTATAGCAAGACAACAACTATGGTACAGTACATATCAGATGCAACTAAAGAGACACACGCGTTCTACACGCAATGTAAACGCGAGCGTCGAAAATTGGTACGCGTTCGTCGTAAATCTACACGCGTTCGTAGTTAAACCCGCACGCGTACGCGTACGCGTTCACGCGTGTATACGCGTTTATATCGCACGGGTTTAATATGCACGCGCGCGCGCGTTTATATAACGCACGCGTTCAAACGCGTTTGCCAAAAATGCATACGCGTTCGCTGAAATTGCGTACGCGTTCGCTAAAATTGCGTACGCGTTCAACACGAGTTTACCTCTTAAGTTGCATCTGATATGTACTGTATCTAAGAGGCTTAATAATAGCTCTTCCTGGATACCAAATTTCATGACTTCCTATACAAAATAGCGGAATATTGAATGGTTGAAGGTAAGCATTTGAGTCGATTTATTTCACAGGATAAAGTCCTAAAGGAATTGGGTCAGGATTAATATTTAATAAATTATAAGATTTCTCTACATTAATATACAGGAGGATTGAAATAGTGACAGGAAGCACTGAATATTTCCTATATGCAGTTGGTACATTAACATGTTTGTAGAATACCGAATCTTTACTGTGTACATGTGTATAGGAAAGATATAATGACCCTCAGCATTAAATACATGTACAATGTACCTCCATTCTATTATAGGAAAGATTTAATGTAAGTGATACTAAACGTTCCTTATAATAATTTTAGGAGAGCTTTAATTACAGAGGCAATCAAGCCTAACCTGTTACAGATTAGTGTGTAAATATGTATTTTGTCAAATTTCTAAAACAATGTATATAGGCATGGCTTCATTTAGGGGCAGCCTTTGCCCTTTTGCTAGAGTCTTGTCCTCCTTTGAAAGATAGTTTGCCATTAGACATAGCACTATACCCCTGCACGTCACACTCCAAAGACTTTAAAATTCAACTTTTGTCCTCCATCAATAATATTTCTAAATGAAGGTCTAGCAGGAATGAATTAGTGATATCTTCACTAATTCTTTCCTATTCTATTATAGGAAAGATTTAGCGCCTCATAGCATTAAAGATTTAGTATGGATCCACACTAATCATAGAGATGATCCATAAGACCATTATAACAAGATACTATTAGAACTATGAATTTTAAAATTCCATGAGTTCAACAGACATGACAAAGTACATAAACTTCTAGTTACTATATGCACTTAATATTACCATATCCCATAAAAATAATGATCCCACTTTTGTTCATAACCACAAATATTATCAGTTATTATAATAGATACTATTAATATATTTCTATATACCATATTAGGAAATAACCAGTCTATTTTTAGAAAGGACAAAGAGATGGCTCAACAATTTTCTTCTACTGCTCTTCAGGAACTACTAGCATGTAATGTATGTTTGGATCAGTATACTAACCCCAAAACTCTTCCATGCTTACATAGCTTCTGTTTAGAATGTATTGAGAAACTACCACAAGAACCACAGGTACAAACACACACACACACAATCTGTTTTTTTTTAACACTTCATTTTTTATACATTATCTTATTTACTAACAGGGAGACAAGTATTTCATAAGTTGTCCTTCATGTCGTAAACCCACACAACTACCCGACATAGGACCCACTCAATTCCCTACTGCTTTCCTTATTAATAGCTTCATATCAGCACTGAATACGCCTCCAATGAATGAGGATAGAAATATGAAGTGTAACGATCATAACGAGCCAATCAAAGTCTACTGTGAAACCTGTCAAGAGCTTATTTGTCGAGATTGTACAGTTAGTAAACGACATCGAAACCATGATTACAACCTCATTACAGAATCCTACCCTAAACATCATCAAGAGATAGAGGCCGACCTCACTAAAGTCAAAACGAAAGTAGCCGACACTAATACAGCAGTGACTAACCTCTTCACTCGAGAGAGGGAGGTCACAGAACAGGGAGAAGATGTTAAGAAACAGATCCACACACACTCTCAACTAATCATAGACTTAGTTCTACAGTCAGAGAGACAGTTAGTTCAACAGGTAGACACTGTAGTACAACAGAAGATTCAATTACTAACCAAACAGAGAGAAGAGGCAGAGACAGTACTCAAGCAGCTCAAAGGCTGTGAGGAGTTTGTACAACAGAGTCTGAAGGTAGGGACTCAACAACAGATATTGAGGGAGAAACAGAATATGGTACAAGTAATGACAACAGTCAATCAAGATGTCAACCCTGTTGTATTTCAACCAATAGAGGAGGCCAACATCACATTCACTAGTAATCACACATTGGTTGATACATACATGTATGAGGGTATTGGTCAGTTAAAGTCTAAAACGTTCGGCAAATCCATCCTCGTCAAAAATGCTTGCTACGTTGGTAAGAAATCGACCATCGCTCTTAACCTCCAGACTCAAGATGGATCTCCTTTCTCAGTTCCTCCCTCCCTCATCTTTTGTGAACTCTCTTCTCCTGATGATAGTCAACTCATATCATGTGATATCAATGAGACCCACTCAGGAAGCTACGATATAAGCTTTACTCCATGTACCAGAGGAAAACATCAATTGAAAATACGATTAGGAGGTGTGAATATCCCTGGTAGTCCCTTTACTCTTCATATCATCCCTTCCCCTGAGATGAGAGGTAAACCAGTGAATATTATATCAGGACTCAATAGTCCATATGGTATAGTAATCACTAAGAATGAGGATATTGTAATAACTGAGTTGTATGCCAATCGTATCACAATACTAAACAAGGAGGGAAAGAAAGTGAGGTCATTTGGAACAGAGGGAACAAAGGAGGGTCAATTTACTCATCCTCGTGGAGTTGCCATATCTCATGATGAACACATTTTAGTAACTGATAATCATCGACTACAGAAACTAACATTTGAAGGTGATTGTGTGAAATCAGTTGGGAGTAGCGAGACAGGCAATGGTCCTCTTCAGTTTAATACTCCTGTAGGTATTACAGTACATCCTACCACAGGAAAAATATTCATTGCTGAAATAAAAAATCATCGTATTCAAGTTCTCAATAAAGATCTCACCTTTTCTCATAGTTTCGGTAAGAGAGGTTCATCCCCAGTACAATTCAATCATCCATGGGATGTGAAATTTGACAATGAAGGATATTTGTATGTTGCAGATCATGGTAATCACTGTATCAAGAAGTTCACATCAACAGGACAACACATATCAACATTTAGTTCATATGGATCTAATCCTGGTCAAATTAGTCTTCCTACCTTCATCACCATAGATAATAATCTATTATATGTTAGTGAGTGGGATAATCATCGTATCTCCATATTTGATACTAATGGATGTTTTATACATTGCTTTGGTAAAAGAGGTAGTAGAGAGGGAGAGTTTAATGAACCATTTGGTATAACAGTAGATTCATTAGGTAACTTGTATGTTAGTGATTTAAGGAATAACAGACTAGTTGTTTTGTAGATCTATTTTAAACATGACATGTTTATCTTAGAGTATAATAATGTAGATCATTATTATTATTATTATTATTATTATTATTATTATTATATTATTATTATTATTATTATTACTTGATTCTAATTGTTCTTATAATAATTTTACTTCACAATTTATCAACTAGTCAGTCATAAGAAAAACAGGAACAAGTATAAAGAACATGTAGGTGGGGATATCAAAACAGAAAAGGCACACAGACAAGATTCTGATGGTACCACGTCATCAAAACTAAACTAATTTATTTTGTAAAGCCTAAAATAAATATATTTATATAATTATATATATAATGGTAAAAATAATGATCCCAGTTTACAAACTGTTCATAATCACAAATATTATCAGTTATTATAATAGATACTATTAATATATTTCTACATACCATATTAGGAAATAACTAGCCTATTTTTAGAAAGGAGAAAGAGATTATTCAACAATCTTCTTCTACTGCTCTTAAGGAATTTGATGAACAACTAACATGTAATGTATGTTTGGATCAGTATACTAACCCCAAAACCCTTCCATGCTTACATAGCGTCTGTTTAAAATGTATTGAGAAACTACCACAAGAACCTCAGGTACAAACACACACACACACAATCTGGTTTTGTTAACACTTTATTGTTTATACATTATCTTATTTACTAATAGGGAGACAAGTATTTCATAAGCTGTCCTTCATGTCGTAAACCCACACAACTACCCGACATAGGACCCACTGAATTCCCTACTGCTTTCCTCATTAATAGCCTCTTAGCTGTACTTAAAACTTCTAAACTACTTCCATTGAATGAGGATGGAAATATGAAGTGTATCGATCATAACGAGCCGATCAAAGTATACTGTGAAACTTGTCAAGAGCTTATTTGTCAAGATTGTGCAGTTAGTAAACAACATCGAAAGCATGATTACAATCTCATTACAGAGTCCTACCCTAAACATCATCAAGAGATAGAGGCCGACCTCACGAAAGTCAAAACAAAAGTAGCCGATGTTAATACAGCAGTGACTAACCTCATCACTCGAGAGAGGGAGGTCACAAAACAGGGAGAAGATGTCAAGAAACAGATCCACACACAGTCTCAACTAATCATAAACTTAGTTCAACAGTCAGAGAGACAGTTAGTTCAACAGGTAGACACTGTAGTACAACAGAAGATTCAATTACTAACCAAACAGAGAGAAGAGGCAGAGACAGTCCTCAAACAGCTGAAAGGTTGCGAGGAGTTTGTAGAACAGAGTCTGAAGGTAAGGAGTCAACAACAGATATTGAGTGAGAAACAGAATATGGTACAAGTAATGACAACAGTTAATCAAGATGTCAACCCATCCACTAGTAATCAGATATTGGTTGATAAATATGAGGGTATTGGTGAGTTAAAATCTATACCATTTGGCAAATCGGTTATCGTCCAGAACGCTTGTTACTCTGGTAAGAAATCCACCATCACTCTCGACCTCCAGACTCAAGATGGATCTTCCCTCTCCGTTCCTCTCTCCCTCATCTCTTGTGAACTCTCTTCTGCTGATGATAGTCAACTCATATCATGTGATATCAATGAGACCCAGTCATGTAACTACGATATAAGCTTTACTCCATGTACCAGAGGAAAACATCAATTGACAATACGATTAGGAGGTGTGAATATCCCTGATAGTCCCTTTACTCTTCATATCATCCCTTCCCCTGAGATGAGAGGTAAACCAGTGAATATTATATCAGGACTGAGAATACCAAGGGGTGTAGTGATCACTAAGAATGAAGGGATTGTAGTAGCTGAGTATAGTGCCGAATGTATCACAATACTAAACAAGGAGGGAAAGAAAGTGAAGTCATTTGGAACAAAGGGAACAAAGAAAGGTCAATTCACTAATGCTCGTGGAGTTGCCATATCTCAAGATGGACACATTTTAGTAACTGATGAACATCGACTACAGAAACTAACATTTGAAGGTGACTGTGTTAAATCAGTTGGGAGTAGTGAGACAGACAATGGTTCTCTTCAGTTTCATACTCCTATAGGTATTACAGTTCATCCTACCACAGGACAAATATTCATTGCTGATACAGTTAATCATCGTATTCAAGTTCTCAATAAAGATCTCACCTACTCTCATAGTTTTGATAAGAAAGGTTCATCACCAGAACAATTTAATCAGCCATATGATGTGACATTTGACAATGAAGGATATTTGTATGTTGCAGATCATTATAATCACTGTATCAAGAAGTTCACATCAACAGGACAATACATATCAACATTTAGTTCCTGTGGTTCTAATCCTGGTCAAATTAAAGAACCTACCTCAATCATCATAGATAATAATCTACTATATGTTAGCGAGCGGGGTAATCATCGTATCTCAATATTTGATACTAATGGATGTTTTATACATTGCTTTGGTAATAGTATTATGTTGAGTAATATGTTCATTTACAGTAGAGTCGGTAGAGGGACCTTTTTTTTTTTAGTATTGAAGGGAAATTTTTCTGGCTAGAAAGGTGCAGACTTACTGATTCTGTTTGAGAAACTCATGAACATTAAATGCAATGGTCATTGAGTTTAAAACATGAAAGAATTTTAAACAAATCTCAAGACGATGGTAATCCATAACAATATCACTGAGTTTGGCAGTAATAGTAATATTAATATACTGATTTTTAAGGTAATAGTAATAGTAATATATTACAATAGGTATTATTAGTAATAGCAATCGTACTAATAGTAATAGTAATATACGGGGAGAGTTTAATGGGCCATTATTATAGTCTATTATTATATGTTAGTGACACATATAATAATAGACTAGTTGTTTTGTAGATCTATTTTAAACACGATGTTTATCTTAGAATATAATTATGTAGATTATTATTATTATTATTATTATTATTATTATTACTTAATTGTTCTTTATAATAATTTTACTTCATAACTTATCAACTAGTCATTCACAAGAAGAACAGGAACAAAATGAAAGAACATGTAGGGATGTCAAAACTGAGAAAGTACACAAACAAGATTAGTCATTAGTATCATAGTGAAACTAACCACTTTCATATAACCCTACATCAGAAGCCCATGAAAAGCAGAGGCAAGGATCGCACAACTCCCACGTAATTAATTAGAATAGCAACATTTAGCTGGTGTTACTATTTTTGGATGATCTACGTGGCCACGCCCAACACATGTACAGAGCTTTAGCTAAAGTAACACTCTACCAGCAAAGGAAAGAAGCAAGTATTTTGCTTGATACTGGCAAGCATCTCTTCAGTTGATTATACAGTGTAGATTTGAACATATTAGAAATTGAAATTATTCTAGACAACTTTACTCGGAACATCTACTACTAGTACTTGTATAGTCTCGCGAGTCAGACTCCTCCCCTTTTTGAGACTGGACAATGGGGAGGGAGTCTGGTCAATCGAGTTGACTTTTCTGTCCCAGCTAAGGAATTTAGCCGCAGGTGTTGGTATGAAAATTAGACCACATGTAAACTGTGAATATCGTTATTATTTATTCTACATCTGTGTTAAAAATTAAGATAGCTAATGAACAAATGATACATAGAATTTGTGTTTACTTGGAAGATGAGGCAAAAAGAAGCAGTAGCTGACTTTTCACATTTCAATCCATTACAGTACTTCATTATTGAGTTACAGTATAATCATGTATTAACCTTATGTCATTAAACTATACACTATAGTACATATAAAGTCGTTACATCATAATTTTGAGCTCATCATGAATGTGAACAGACTTTATAACTAAAAGCAGTCATTATTGTCATAAACTAAAACAACACTAGTTATATATACACATATCACATACCTGTTTATTAAGGTGAGTATTCACTGTTGAACTAAAGAAATGATAATAATAATTATTATTATTATTATTTATCAATTTTCATTTCTTACGTTATATTCTGTAGCACATAATAAATGATATCATCATATGTCAGAAAGTCTTCAGTAAACTGACCAATCAGATTACTTGTATTTTCCCCTCCCATCAACAGATTGTATATTATTTGTGAGAAAAGAGAGTTAGGGAAATGGTATGGGTTGCCGGGAGTAACCTGCTGATAACCTAGTCCCTCCCACTTGACAAGTTTCATTAAACCGGACAGACAACATTCCTGTATTGATTGAGAAATATAATGAGAATAAGATAATATAAGTTGAAAGATATTTGATATTGAGTGTTAAATATTATAAAACCACATGTGTAGATCATGTGACTTATAGATGATTATTAATTACCTGAATATTAGTATTCTTTAAGAATTCTAATAAATGTTTTTTTGTCAAAAGGTATTTCGTTTGAATCCACTAGTTAAATTGAAATGAAAGGGAGTCACCTTTGTTACGAGATGAAGGTAACACTTCCGAAGAGATGCACCAATCATAATGATAATTCAGCCAACTACAGAATATGTCACAAATGCCTTGTATTGCAGCCATGGCAACAGTGTGATCATGTGACTAATATGAAAAACATTTTATACATAATTATACATGCAATTGCATATGTGAATATAGACACAATACATACATACATTCCATTCACCACAAACACACATAATTATACATACACACATAAATGTGTGCATACATACATAGTTACATATATATAAACACACATACATACATAGTTACATATATATAAACATGCATACAAACATACATACATAAATACACTAGTTGTTACATATAAAAATTTGAACATGCATGCATGCATGTATGCATACATACATAGTTACATGTATACAAACACACATACATACATACATTCATAAATGCATACATACATAGTTACATGTATACAAACACATATACAAACATACATACATAGTTACATACAAATATACCACACATACATGAATACATACATTACATACTGTACAGTCTGTGTACCTTGGAGTACTGTATTATATCAACAATATCATTGGAATTTTCTTCACTTTTGTGACTATCCTCATCACATCATTCACTGTAACTCCATCATTATCCTCTGAATCTCCTCTACTTTCCATTCTCATAGAAATTACCACGTGGGTGCTGCAAGCCACACCTCTTTATACTGTAGAGCACTGACTCTATTAGTAGCTCTAGCTAGGGTTGTTTAATTTAGTCACTAAAGTACCATCCCAATCTTGTTCCTGTACTTCTTCAGTTTTTGATATCCCTACATGTTGTATGTAGTTCACAAAAGACTCGTAATATTTGCATACTCCAAGAGAAGCTGTTCACAGTACATAACTTTACCAGTTATGAGAATTTTAGTTCTTGTAAAGTAAATTAAAATTCACAAGAAACATTTACTGAATGATGTCAGTGTGAACAATCTGAATAATAATAATGTGTAATCAAATGATTACTGTATTTTATATTAATAGGAACTAGAGAATATTAGGAAAGGGTCTGGAGATATCACTACATAATATCACGAAAGAGTCTCACTAGATAATACATGTATTTGGAAAGAGTCTGGAGATACCACTAGTAGTATTTAGTATTATTTATTAGTGAAACCAGGACCCCATAGTCCTTGAGGTTCTACAAAATTCAGTGGAACTACATCTTCTCCCAAATCTTTACACTCTGATTCAAACAGCTGTATAAAATGAATGGGTGTGGTTTTAATAGTCTCATTCCTGTGTGTATGGGAATATGTATTACCTGGGTAGTACTTTTGTTTAAGTATAGCTCTAAATTTTCTTGTCTTTTCTGCTTTTCTGGATCAAGAAGGTGTGTCACGAGAGAGGACACACGTGGATGATAATGGTTCTGTAAGGTCTAACGAAATTACATGAACATGTGAATGTCACATGAAAAGAGTGAATAACACATGACTAGTATATAAATATCCTATAAACAGCATGTGAATATGAAGAGTGTGACATCACATAACAGTGCATATAAATATAGCTTATAAATATCACATGAACTGCATGTGAGTATCACATGATATATTTTACTTTGAGTTCCCAGAGACAGCTTTCAAGAGCACCACATTTTACAGGGTCTTGTTCATCAGGATTATAAGGATCTCGTTCAACTTGTAAAACTAAACGCAATATAGCATATTCATATATATTATAATATGTGACTGTGGATGTGAAAATCAGAAATAAGAAATTTTTCAAACTATTATATTCATTATTCATCAATTTTATACCTGTAGCCAATGAAATATGGTGTCCAGGAAGAGCAACTATTGCTCTACCTAAATTCCAAATTTAGTTACTTTCCTGTTCAAAATGGCTAAGTAATGAGCATTTGAATATAAGCGTTTGACAAAATTCTTATTTTACAAATGACTGATTCTCATATCCATGGTTGCATATTTCAACTCTTCATTACATTACATACTTACCATCAGGATCATTTCTATGTAAGAGAACACGACAGTTAGGATGTCGTCTAACTAGATTCATTACCAAGACAGCTGCAATCATAGCCCCTGTATTATTATCTAATAATTATTATTATTATATTCATTAATGACAATTAAACCTTGAGGAGGAGCAGTAAGTGAGAGTCGAGCAATTCTCTTTGCAAATGCAGCTACCAAATACAGAGGCAAGTGTCTACAGAAATGATAATTATGTAACCATGGTAACAAAACAGATAATATGAGTGAAAATGAATGTTTCTCCATATAAGGAAAGTACTGTAGCTATATTAATAATTTAACGATTGAGTGATAACATATACATCCTGATATAATTCTATACACCTAATATACATCTTATACCAGTGCCATACCACACACATCATTCATGATCACTTATCACACACACACACACACCATTCATGATCACATATCACACACACACTCTCCACACTTAATTCTTACGTTGAACTCAAGAAGACATTCAATAGACGAAAGAATCTTGTCATATATTTGACATGAAATACAGAGGGTCTTAATAGTGTGTACAAGTTCTGATAAAAATCAGGATAATCTCTGAATAGTAATTAAATATCACATGATAATCACATGAGTGAAAAATAAAGATTACATATGTATTATATATATACCAGTGTTCTGCCCACACTGGTTGGGAATAACACTCAGATGAATTAACCACCTCTCAGATAATACATATATATGCTATTGAGATAGAATTAAGTATATACTGGATAAACAGCACTAAATGCAAGTTAGAATCTAACCACCACTCTAAATATCCTGGGCAGAACACTGATATATGTAATCATTATAATATTTCAATGAGGAGTGTTTGAGTGTTCAACTTGTAATACCTCTTGAATTATCACTAGACTACATGTGTATGTACATGTATCTACAGGTACATGTATAGTAACTAGATCACATGTATATGAACATGTAAACTTCCTAATATGGTATTATGAACAGATTAAGTCTATACAGGTGGGTGTGGCTTCATCATATGAAATGATCGATATAATGAAAAGAGGAAAACTAATAAAACTTGATGTATAGAAAAGTCAGGTGCTTCCTAATCCCAAAATGTCCATGTGGTCTAGGGTCTTGGGTTTAGGGTTTAGGGTCTAAGATTTTCATTTAGACATTTTGGAATTAGATATTCTGGGAATGATTCGAAAAATCAACTATATTTCTACCTGTACAAATAATTATATTACTGATCTTTCAATACCAAATGGCTAATAGGGAACATTAAAAGGTAAGCATTTGATTAAAATTCAAAGCTCCTTTTTTCATATCTCCATGGTAACTGTAAATAGATAAGATATTGTTCTCACAAGTGATATTGATGCATTAATATGAAGAGTCCATTTAATGCCAAGATACTGCTGACACCACCTGTAATATAGTACCATAAATATACATATGTCTTCTAATTATCAGGAATGAAATACCTTGATCATAAGAGCCGACAAGAAAGTCAATTAGAAGGCGTGGCTTTGTCATGTGAGGCATGACAGAGGAATGGAGGGAAGTCAATATCTCTTTATGAACAGCTGAAGGAAGCTATAGGGTAATGGAATATGAATTATTATACTACTTATAATTATTAATATTCTTACTGGAAGATGAAGAAATGTTAACCAAGAGTCATTAAATACTTTACGAAATTTCTGTGAAGATAAATAGAAATATTTTTATCCATCATCATATCTCATCTTCCTCATACAACCTCCTAAATATTCCTGTGTACCCCTCCACACTATATCATATCCTTTCTCAAGAGTCATAACACACTTCACCATATCTCACCAACATCACGTGTTCCATCTTCACATCTTGTATGCCATATCAATCACACCCTCTACGTGTCACATGTTCATTCCATGCATACAGTATATCACTTCACCAACAACATCACATCTTCACATATCACACCCTCCACACATCACATCCTACAGACATCAGTTTACATCACATTACTACCATCCTCACACATCATATACTTCACATTTCCCTCTTCAAATCACACCCTCAACACACAAGGCACACATCGCATCTTCCATTCCTCCTAATGTCACACACTCCTCATCATCATACCAACTTACTATTTCATATCTCGATTGAACAATTATGTACAAGGCACACAACACATAATCCTCATAATCCCATTCTTCCTAACGTCACACATACATACCTCCCCACCTTACTATTTCGTACCTCTATTGAACAAACATGTGGTTGTTTTTGTCCCTCACTCATCATAGTTGGATCACCTGACAGGAAGTTACCTGGTAATGTTTGATTCATCACCATGGTAACATTTTGTAACAAATGATACACATTGTGTGTGAAACTAAAGTCATCATGTCTTCCACTTCTCTATGGATTTATGAAGTGTGTGAAGTGTGTAAAAATACAGAAATATACACATATACCTGAGTAAAGTATATTATCATAATTAGTAAAGAATATTTGTCAACAATTACCTTTTCCTGTAAATAACAACTCCTTATAGCTTGTTATTTGATCAGTCATTTTGTATCGGAAGATAACAAAATTCGATATCTATGATGATGAATGATACCCCTTCCTGGATACCAAATTTGATTGACTTCCAATACAATTAGATGTAAGCAATTGACCAAATTATTTTACAAGGTCCCTTTTTGAAAAATCAGTCACTTTATACTACATGTAATAACAACAGCTGATGTAAATAATCATAGTTTCCACCAATTGAAGAGAGAGACACTTGTATTTGTATTTCGAACCTCTGCTTGCTTTAAGTTCTAGCAGTGTTTTAAAGCAAGCAGAAGTTCAAAATATAAATACATTCCAGACAAGTGTCTCTCTATTTTGTGAAAATAATCGATCAAGAAGCAGTCTATAAACTTTACTGATAATGTTTAAAAATTATACTGGGTTCCTCAGTTTTTAATTTAATTACAAATAATAATACATATTTTGAGAGGACATAATACTACCATTAAATTATATATATGGTAAAAAATAATGACCCCACTTTTTTACAACTGTTCATAACCACTAATAGATACTATTAAAATATTTCTACCATATTAGGAAATAGCTAGTCTATTTTTAGAAAGAACAACGAGATGGCTCAACAATCTTCTTCTACTGCTCTTAAGGAAGTACTTGATGAACAACTAACATGTAATGTATGTTTGGATCAGTATACTAACCCCAAAACTCTTCCATGCTTACATAGCTTCTGTTTAAAATGTATTGAGAAACTACCACAAGAACCACAGGTACAAACATACACACAATCTGCTTTTGTTAACACTTCATTGTTTATACATTATCTTATTTACTAACAGGAAGACAAGTATTTCATAAGCTGTCCTTCATGTCGTAAACCCACACAACTACCCGATATAGGACCTACTGAATTCCCTACTGCTTTCCTCGTTAACAGCCTTTTAGCAGCACTCAATACTTCTAAACTACTTCCATTGAATGAGGATGGAGATATGAAGTGTAACGATCATAACGAGCCAATCAAAGTCTACTGTGAAACCTGTCAAGAGCTTATTTGTCGAGATTGTGCAGTTAGTAAACAACATCGAAAGCATGATTACAACCTCATTACAGAGTCCTACCCTAAACATCATCAAGAGATAGAGACCAACCTCACGAAAGTCAAAATAAAAGTAGCCGACGTTAATACAGCAGTGACTAACCTCATCACTCGAGAGAGGGAGGTCACAGAACAGGGAGAAGATGTCAAGAAACAGATCCACACACAGTCTCAACTAATCATAAGCTTAGTTCAACAGTCAGAGAGACAGTTAGTTCAACAGGTAGACACTGTAGTACAACAGAAGATTCAATTACTAACCAAACAGAGAGAAGAGGGAGAGACAGTCCTCAAACAGCTCAAAGATTGTGAGGAGTTTGTAGAACAGTGTCTAAAGGTCGGGAGTCAACAACAGATATTGAGGGAGAAACAGAATATGGTACAAGTAATGACAACAGTCAATCAAGATGTCAACCCTGTTGTATTTCAACCAATAGAGGAAGCCAACATCATATTCACTAGTAATCACACATTGCTTGATAAATATGAGGGTATTGGTGAGTTAAAATCTAAAACGTTTGGTAAATCGATTCTCGTCAAGAATGCTTGTTACGTTGGTAAGAAATCAACCATCACTCTCGACCTCCAGACTCAAGATGGATCTCCCCTCTCAGTTCCTCTCTCCCTCATCTCTTGTGAACTCTCTTCTGCTGATGATAGTCAACTCATATCATGTGATATCAATGAGACCCAGTCAGGAAACTACAATATAAGCTTTACCCCACGTACAAGAGGAAAACATCAATTGAGAATACGATTAGGAGGTGTGAATATCCCTGGTAGTCCTTTTACTTTTCATACCATTCCTTCCCCTGAGACGAGAGGTAAACCAGTGAATATTATATCAGGACTCAATAGACCATGGGGTGTAGTAATCACTAAGAATGAAGATATTGTAGTAGCTGAGTGTGGTGCCCATTGTATCACAATACTAAACAAAGAGGGAAAGAAAGTCAAGTCATTTGGAACAAAGGGAACAAAGGACGGTCAATTCACTCATCCTCGTGGAGTTGCCATATCTCAAGATGGACACATTTTAGTAACTGATAATCATCGACTACAGAAACTAACATTTGAAGGTGATTGTGTGAAATCAGTTGGGAGTAGTGAGACAGGCAATGGACCTCTTCAGTTTAATGGTCCTATAGGTATCACAGTTCATCCTACCACAGGACAAATATTCATTGCTGATACTAATAATCATCGTATTCAAGTTCTCAATAAAGATCTCACCTATTCTCATAGTTTCGGTAAGAGAGGTTCATCACCTGAACAATTCAATTATCCATATGATGTGACATTTGACAAAGAAGGATATTTGTATGTTGCAGATCATTATAATCACTGTATCAAGAAGTTCACATCAACAGGACAATACATATCAACATTTAGTTCACGTGGGTCTAATCCTGGTCAAATTAAATTTCCTGTCTTCATTATCATAGATAATAATCTATTATATGTTAGTGAGCAGGTTAATAATCGTATCTCAATATTTGATACTAATGGATGTTTTATACATTGCTTTGGTAAGAGAGGTAGTGGAGAGGGAGAGTTTAATCATCCATATGGTATAACAGTGGATTCATTAGGTAACTTGTATGTTAGTGACTCATTTAATGACAGACTAGTTGTTTTGTAGATCTATTTTAAAAATGACATGTTTATCTTACAGTATAATAATGTAGATTATTACAATTTTGTTATTTATTTATTGTTACTCCATTGTCGATACCTTTGATCCCACCTACACATTATACTTTATTATTTTATCTTATGTAAGTATCACAGAATGTGTTTAGAACTATTATTATATCCTGTTTTCTTTAAAATAAAAAACTGAAAAACAAGATTGGTCATTAGTATCATAGTGAAATTAACCACTTCCATATAACCCTACATCCGGAGCCCATGAGCAGAGGCAAGGAGTGCACAACTCCTACGTAATTAATTAAAATAGCAACATTTAGCCGGTATTACTATGTTTAGATGCTCTACGTGGCCACGCCCATCGCATATGTATTAACCTTATGACATTAAACTATACACTATATATGTAGTACATATACAGTCATAACATCATAATTTTGAGCTCATCATGAATATCAACAGACTTTACAACTAAAAGCAGTTATTATTATCATAAATTAAAACAGCACCAGTTATATATACATATCACATACCTGTTTATTAAGGTGAGTATTCACTGTTGAACTAAAGAAATAATAATAATAATTATTATTATTATCATTAATTTTATCAAATTTGATTTCTTACGTTATATTCTGTAGCACATAATAAATGATATCATCATATGTCAGAAAGTCTTCAGTAAACTGACCAATCAGATTACTTGTATTTTCCCCTCCCATCAACAGATTGTATATTATTTGTGAGAAAAGAGAGTTAGGGAAATGGTATGGGTTGCCGGGGGTAACCTGCTGATAACCTAGTCCCTCCCACTTAACAAGTTTCATTAAACCAGACAGACAACATTCCTGTATTCATTGAGAAATATAATGAGAATAAGGATATTAGTTGAAAGATATTTGATAATGAGTGTTAAATATTATAAAACCACATATGTAGATCATGTGACCTATAGATGATTATTAATTATCTGAACCACATGTGTAGATCATGTGACCTATAGATGATTATTAACTATCTGAACCACATGTGTAGATCATGTGACCTATAAATGATTATTAATTATCTGAACCACATATGTACCTAGTCGTTTGACCTATAGATTATTATCTGAACCACATGTGTAGCTAGTCATGTGACCTATAGATGATTATTAATTACCTGAATATTAGTATTCTTTAACGATTCTATTAAATGTTTCTTTGTCAAAAGGTATTTCGTTTGAACCCACTCGTTAAACTGAAGTGAAAGAGAGTCACCCTTAATGTGAGATGAGGGTAACACTCTGGAAGAGATGCACCAATCATAATGATAGTTCAGCCAATTACAGAATATGTCACAAATGCCTTGTATTGCAGCCATGGCAACAGTGTGATCATGTGACTAATATGAAAAACAATAATTATACAAACATACATACATAAATAGATTAGTTGTTACATATAAAAAAATTTGAACATGCATGCATGTATGCATACATAAATGCATACATACATAGTTACATGTATACAAACACACATACAAACATACATACGTAGTTACATACAAATATACCACACATACATGAATACATACATTACATACTGTACAGTCTGTGTACCTTGGAATATTGTATTATATCAACAATATCATTGGAATTTTCTTCACTTTCCAAAACCTTTGTGACTATCCCCATCACATCATCCACTGTAACTCCATCATTATCCTCTGAATCTCCTCCACTTTCCATTCTCACAAAAATTACCACGTGGGTGCTGCAAGCCACGCCCCTTTTAATTATACAATGCTGTAGTGTGGATTTATACTCTAGCTATACTTGTGTAGGGTTGTTATATGGATTAGTTTAATTTAGTTACTAAAGTACCATTCCAATCTTGTTTCAGTGCTTTTTCGATTTTGATATACCTACATGTTCTTCCGTTTGCATACTCCAAGAGAAGCTGTTCACAGAGTCACAGTACATACGCTTACCTGTCACGAGAATTTTAGTGCTTGCAAAGTAAATGAAGAAACATTGACGTACTTGATGATGTGTGAACAATTTCAACATGCATAACAATTCTTATACTAGCTGATGTTTATGTTCTTACGTTGTATATGATGTAATGAAAATAATTTTTCAGGAATGTTTTAAATAATGAATATTTAGAGCAACAGCAGCTGTAGTGATATTACATAATCATGTACATAGAATCATCAAAAGTTTTATCACAGGGAAATAACTCACATACATTCTACATTATGTGTAAACAATGTCACCACTAGTGTAATAATGTATACATGTAATATACAATTTAGTCTGGTATGGGATGAGCACTTGGCTAGCAAACATAAATGTGAAGTTTGTGCAAACAATAAAAAATTTGTTTGTTTAAAAAAAAATTGATGTTTAATTAAATAATTTAATAGATGCCACGCCCATTAATTATTTTGATTTATAAGCGTCTTTGCAGGATTTGAAGATCTTTGATTATTTTTGTTACTAGATCTACTACAGCCAAAAGTGTAACCACTAAACTACAGTACAAAATGGCTGTCATGAGGGCTATGGCACTGTATGAATTTCGTTCATCTGCAACTGTGGAGCTCCAATTGGATGTAAGTATTGGTTTGTATAGTGTGTGTTTATAAATCACAGAAGTGCCAAATTCTATTATATGAATAATTTTGGCTAATAATTTTAATTATGTATGATAATTGCACAATATAATAATATTTCAACAGGGATTAATTGTATGTATAACTGAATCACTAAAGTGGTTAGTTGTGTCTAATGTCTGGATGCCTATGAATCTGGCACTTCCATACGTTCTAAGTAGCACGGGTGTCGGGTATGGGGTGTGGTTTGTATTTATAATATATACACATCCTACCGGACAAGTAGCCACTCCTTAAAATGTGTATCTACAATATTGATAATATTCATCAAATCCTATTGATAATAATAGTAATGACTGTTAATGACTATTTATTAGTATTTTGATTATCACTGCATCACTAGAAATAGATATATAATAGATATGAAATATTAGTCATTTTGATATTGGCAGAATAGATGTGTTTTCTGTTGCTATGTTTGGTTACTATGTGTTAATTGATAAACAATTGAGATCATAGTAAATATCTAGATAGATAGATAGATAGATAGTCATACATACATACATATGATACATACATACAAACATACATACATATATATATATATACATACACATGTACATACATACATACATACATACATACATACATACATACATACATACATACATACATACATAGTTACATACCTAAATACGTACATACATGCAAACATACATACATACATACATACATACATACATACATACATACAAACATACAAACATACATACATACATACATACATACATAGTTACATACCTAAATACGTACATACATACATACATACAAACATACATACATACATACATACACAGGTGTTTTAACAATTTACGTAAGTACAAGTACAAGTATAAGTACAGGTAGTTTGAGAATATACACTTACTTAAGTACAGTCAAGTATAAGTACAGGTAGTTTGAGACATTATGCTAGTTGTGTGATACATAATAGTGTTAATACAGAGTTAGTGACATTATATTCTGTTCTAGCATGTGTTGTGTGTGTGTCAATGTTTTGTGTGCTTACTTAATTATGGTATAGGGTGTTGTTGAGGTGGGTATAGGATGTATTAATTAAATTAGCACCTTGTGGTGTTTTGTAAGGAAATGGTCTTTGGTAAGTGACAATGATGTTACATAATTATCTGTGTAAACATCAATTAATTAAATACCTCAATGTATTCTTTTGATGGGATGGATGTATGGATGTATGGGTGGGTGGATGGATATATGGGATGGATGGATGGAGAGATGGGTGGGTGGAAGGATGGATGGATGGATGGATGGATGGACTAATGGATGGGTGGCCTAATAAATGGATTGATGGTTGATGGACCGATGGATTGATGGATGTTCATATAAGTCATCGATTCATCTAGCTATTGATCTATCCATCAATTCATCCATCAATCCCTTCATCCATCCATCCATTCATCCATCCATCCATCCATTCATCCATCAATTCATCTATCTATTCATCCATCCATCCATTGGTTCATTGTGGACAGAAGGATAAATAGATAGATAGATAATAATAGTCACAACACAGTTTTTACTAATAATCATTACACAGATAGGAGACGTGATTGTAGTGAGGAACAAGGACGCAGGAGAAGGATGGTGTGAGGGAGAATTGAATGGAAAGATTGGACTCTTTCCAAAAACATTTGTAAAAATGGTAAGATTATACCAGTTTCATATATCACGTGACCAGATCATGTGACATCATATGACTCGTTTGTATACTTGTTACAATCAGCACCTTTCCTACATACATTATGGAGGAATTAATAAATACTTATACACCTCCTGGAGATGTGCATGTACATGTGTATATGTAAGGGATTTTAAGCAAATTTGATTGGCCAGAATAGAAGATTAATGACTTGTACATCTCCTGGAGATGTGCATGTACACATGTATATAAGTGGTTCATTGCTAACCTGATATGAAGTGATCTGATTGGTCAATGCAAACATAGCATGGTACCTGATATATAGCGATCTGATTGGTCATTTCAAACATAGCATGGTATATTAATTAACCCAATATAAAGCGATCCGATTGGTCAATTCAAACATGGCATTATTTTTGTATCAAAACAGACTAGCAGTCCCTTTACCTCTGAAGTACATTTATAAAGCATGCTATCACAATTCACACTACATTCGTTGATTATACAGGCTGTTAACTGAATAATTCTTAAAATACTTCACACTTTGTTAAAATTGTTTATACCTCATTCATGTTTTGACATATATCCATCCACTTATTGATTATCACATGATTATCACATGATTTACACATGTACATGTTCTGATTTGCAAAACCTAAGTTTACTACCCCTAGTCAGACCATAAATTATAAATTATAATTGTTTTATCAAATGTCCAGCCATATTGGCTTAATTGACAAATTGTTACATGTAGTGTGTGTTATATAAACATACTATGATGATGACCTTTTTCATTCTTGTAATAATTATGGTTGTGTGTATATTGTGTGTATAGTGTGTATAGTGTGTATATTGTGTATATACGTGTAGTGTGTATAATGTGTATATTGTATAGTGTGTATATACGTGTGGTGTGTATAGTGTGTATAGTGTGTATAGTGTGTATATTGTGTATATACGTGTAGTGTGTATAGTGTGTATAATGTGTATAGTGTGTATAGTGTGTATATACGTGTGGTGTGTATAGTGTGTATAGTGTGTATAGTATAATATGTATAGTGAGTGTGTATAGTGTGTATAGTATAGTGTGTATGTTGTGTATAGTGTGTATGGTATGTATATTGTGTATAGTGTGTATGGTGTGTATAGTGTGTATAGTGTGTATAGTGTGTATAGTGTGTATAGTGTGTATAGTATAGTGTGTATGGTGTATATAGTGTGTATAGTGTATATATTGTGTATAGTGTGTATAGTGTATATAGTGTGTATAGTGTGTATAGTATAGTGTGTATGGTGTGTATGCTGTGTATATTGTGTATAGTGTGTATAGTGTGTATGGTGTATATAGTGTGTATAGTGTATATATTGTGTATAGTGTGTATAGTGTATATAGTGTGTATAGTGTGTATAGTATAGTGTGTATAGTATAGTGTGTATGGTGTGTATGCTGTGTATATTGTGTATAGTGTGTATAGTGTGTATAGTGTGTATAGTATAATATGTATAGTGAGTGTGTATAGTGTGTATGGTGTGTATAGTGTGTATAGTTTATATGTATAGTGTGTATAGTGTAGTGTGTATGGTGTGTATAGTGTGTATAGTGTGTATAGTGTGTATATTGTGTATATTGTACAGCTGCTATACTGTTGAGTATAATAATTACGTATAGCCTAATTATCAAAATTGCATTTAGCGTGATATTAATCCATACAACTATTATTATCTTATATTCTAAACGAATTCTGTCATTAATTATTAATTCTTTCAGCAACAATAATTAACCTGATGGTTAGTCAATTTTGTATAACAATCCATGACTTCATGTATTTTCAAACCTAATGAATATTTACCCAACAATAACCAAAATAGCGAATGCTTAAATAATCATTTCTTCATTTTATCTATTCTAGTTAGATGAAGATGAAGAGACCACAGATAGTAGCACTTCCTCTGTTACGGGACCAGGTAGCCTTCCTACTATTACGCAATCATCTCCTCTAACTCCAATGTCAAGTAAAAAGGTATTTATGGAAACCCTTTTGACTCCCACTCCAAATACAATAGAGAAAGTTTTTAATAGTGATAAAGCAGCTGAACTCTTCATGGAAGGTCACAGAGATATATTAGTAGAGGTGAGTATGATACTAAAGTTACTTAAGTCTGTTCATATTCATGATGATCTCAAAATTATGATGTGATGACTTTATATGTACTATAGTGCATAGTTTAATGTCATAAGGTTAATACATGATTATTCAGTAACTAAATAACTTATATGTACTATAGTGTATAGTTTAATGTCATAAGGTTAATACATGATTATACTGTAACCCGATAATGAAAGCAATGGATTGATATTTGAAACACTAAAAAGAATTGGAAGGATAGGTACATGCAGGTAAAACATTTTTCTGAGGTGAAGTGAGTGTGAATTGCATCAACAATACAGTATTAAATATTAGAAATACAAGCCCAGTCTTCTTAATACATGAAAATTCATGTGTCTAGCATGCTAGCAATAGACGTAGACAAACACACACACACACACACACACACACACACGCGCGCAGCCACAATGGCTTCATTAAACATTAGAGCAGCCACTTTGGCTTAGAAAATAAACAGCCATAATGGCTTAGAAAATGAGCAGCCACAATGGCTTAGAAAATGTACATGTATCATTGTAAATTATATTTTATGTGTGTATGACTTTACATATACTGTGGTACATATAATTATCCTGATATGGTTATGTGGTCTGGTTAGCTGAGTATCAAGTTTCACTGTAGTACTATCATCATTGTAAGACACTATACATGTACATGTACATGTATAGTCAAGTACTCAGAAATGTACACAAGCACATGTCATGTATATGTATAATTGTACATGTATATGTACACTGTACAGTATAGTACAGTTACTACAGTAGAAGTACTTACCTCATGTGTAAACTATTGTGTCGTTATTATACATGTACATGTACATGTATATTTATTATTACATGTACATGTACATGTATATGCAAGTGAATAGTAAATATTTACTAAGGTGGTTTCAATTCACTAATGTAATACATATCATTTTTATGACAGTACATACACATAAGGATTGTTGACTCCCACCTAACAGGTACTATCTCATGTACTACTGAGTAGGAATGTATAGTAATCACACATACATACGATTATCTTGCGTAACATCTATATATAATTATTGTCCTTGTACTGTACGTCATGGTTCAAAGGTCAAGAAACCATGGCGACAAGGTAAAACTGCGGTACAATTTTGCAAATGGCAAAGTTGAAAAGGAAGACAAGAGTTAGAGAACTAAAGATGATTAAGAATAATAATGGACGTGAGCCTTCAATTTCAGAGAAAGAAGTTTACATCCCCTCCAAAGGATGCGGTGAAAACACCTCCTCATTTTTGAGGAAAATCCTGTACCTAGTGGGGCTTGAACTTGCAACCTTTCGATTGCAGGCCAGCACTTTAACCAGCAGGCCACTAGTACCCCTACACCATTACACCAAGTATTTACACATTGTGTATCTAATGACGATAATAACTATTGCAGCTGTGATATTTTGATAATTCGATATATCATGGAAAATTATATCACAATTCTTTATCATAATATTACTATTGATAGTAATGATAAAATTTTCCCTCCACTGGGAAAATAGTTAACTTGTAAATGTATCATTTATAATTCCCTCTTCTGGTAATTTCATTATAGCAAACCCACAGAGAAGTGAGAGAACCAATATAACTGACAATTATCATTCTTTCTAGATACTAAACATGATCTATCTATAATTATACAGTATATAGTAGTAATGTACTGATAATTGGATCAGTAATCGGTATTGGTCTTATTGCCCATTATTTATTATCGGTATCGCTTATTTCTGAATGATGTAACTGATATTGTAAAAAGTGTACCAATAATGTCATTTACATGTAACTGAATGTTGTGTATTGTACATGTACATGTGTACATGTACATGTACATGTATATTGTATCTACTGTATGATTACAGGTAGCTAAATATTGTGTATTACATGTATGTACATGTACATGTACATGTATATTGTATCTACTGTATGATTACAGGTAGCTAAATATTGTGTATTATATGTATGTACATGTACTTGTATATTGTATCTACTGTATGATTACAGGTAGCTAAATATTGTGTATTACATGTATGTACATGTACTTGTATATTGTATCTACTGTATGATTACAGGTAGCTAAATATTGTGTATTACATGTATGTACATGTACATGTATATTGTATCTACTGTATGATTACAGGTAGCTAAATATTGTGTATTACATGTATGTACATGTACTTGTATATTGTATCTACTGTATGATTACAGGTAGCTAAATATTGTGTATTACATGTATGTACATGTACATGTATATTGTATCTACTGTATGATTACAGGTAGCTAAATATTGTGTATTACATGTATGTACATGTACACGTACATGTACTTGTATATTGTATCTACTGTATGATTACAGGTAGCTAAATATTGTGTATTACATGTATGTACATGTACACGTACATGTACATGTATATTGTATCTACTGTATGATTACAGGTAGCTAAATATTGTGTATTACATGTATGTACATGTACTTGTATATTGTATCTACTGTATGATTACAGGTAGTTAAATATTTACATGTAATTATATGTTTAAGTATAGCAGTCATAGAATTGCTATAATATAAGGTAAAGAGACCACTTTTAGTACTGCTATCGTAATGTACTTAATAGTTAATACATAATTATGTAAGTCCAGACAAAGTTGTGAATATCATATGTTTTGGTATGGTAACTGCATGCATGTGTAACGATAACTACATGTACATGTAAACAACACTATTACTATGGTAAAAAATTAATATCATCAGCTCAGAGTTTTTGATATGTTTTGAAGCGTGGGCCAAATTGGGTTAGTGTGTGCGCCATTAGGAATGAATCTTGAACCGATTAACTGAGAGTTAATACTGTTAGTGACAATATAATCATAATTAACTGCACCACTGGCCCTAAGAGAGAATTGTGCAGTGCCAAAAAAGAAGCTCTTTGTACCAATGATGAGCCATATGAGCTTATCAAAAACACTGCATCAGCTCCATATATTTAGTAATTATGAATGTATGATTGAGTTAGCTGACATGTGATTAGTACAGTATCTACTAAGGAGATGTTTGTAATTACAATAACATCTCAAATGCTGTATCATATTACATCTATAATCGAATAATATGCAGTATAGTGTTACTACAATAGTATTGTGATAATTATAATAATAGTTAAGTGGTTTTAGTACATTAGTATGAGCTGTAATTTAATTATATAATTATTGTTAATTTTGTTAACTAAAAGTTACAATACCATATAACGTTATGCTGCATACATTACTGTTTTGAATTTCCTATGTCTGTACTGACTCGGTGTTTTTTTTATTTCTCTTGTTAGTCTGGTCCCAGATGGAAGCATCGACCTCCCTCTCTGACTATTTCTGTGTTTGATGATAGAAAACATTCTCGTACCAGTGGTTTGAGATTACACAAGTCATATGATATTAGAACGAAGGTATTTAAATCATGCCTACATCATATTTCACATGTACTAATGTAATGGTAATGCATTGTATTTTTCTTATAACTCAGGAGCTCAAGACTTGTGTTCAGAGAAAGTACAAACACTTCTTGTGGCTGTATGATCAAATGGCAGAAAAGTTTCCTTGTATATCTCTCCCTCCTCTACCAATCAAGCATGCTGTAGTTGCTACAGGTAAGAGTGTAGGAACAAAAAAAAAAAAGAAAAAAAAAAAAGGGGAAAAAAAAAACACCTCCGACGGGACTCGAACCCGCAACCCCCGGCTTAGGAGGCCGATGCCATATCCATTAGGCTACGGAGGCTCACTGAAATTGGTTAGGTTATTTACCATTTACAATTTTTATCTGCAGGTAACGAATCAGAAACAACTAGAAGGTGTCTAGAGAGGTTCCTCAATCGTGTTGCAAGACATCCAGTCCTTGGAAGCACAAAGACACTCAATGCGTTCCTTACAGCAACAGACGACAAAGTATATTCTATTAATAATTTACTTGTTTTTAATTTTTAAACGTGTGTATCGTTTTAGGAATGGCGTATTGGTAAACACACTAGTATGCATCGTATAAGTGGAAGTAAAAATATCAAGAAATTATTTGCAGCACCAATATATAACACTGTTCAATATCCACCTTACAATGTCCCCTTAAATCAGTAAGTATTATTATCCAATATATAACACTGTTCAATATCCACCTTACAATGTCCCCTTAAATCAGTAAGTATTATTATCCAATATATAACACTGTTCAATATCCACCTTACAATGTCCCCTTAAATCAGTAAGTATTATTATCCAATATATAACACTGTTCAGTATCCACCTTACAATGTCCCCTTAAATCAGTAAGTATTATTATCCAATATATAACACTGTTCAGTATCCACCTTACAATGTCCCCTTAAATCAGTAAGTATTATCCTAAAAACATTGAGTTGAAACTAAGCTAATTATAAATTCATAGTTTTAAACGTGTGTGCATTACTATGGGTTCAATTGCCATGGTAATGATATAGTATAATATGTTAAGTAAGTGAGTTCACTTTGGGCAATTGCACTTGTACATTAAAAAATTATCTGCACGTTTCCATAGCAATTTTCATGAATTTATAATGAGCTCAGTTATAACTATTCATTCACAGGTTAGCATCAATTGAGAAGTTCTCAAAATTTTCCGATGTTATGGAAACTAACATTGGAAACATGACTCGTGCTTGTGAAACTCTAAAAACCATGCATGGACGTTAGTCACTCTCTCAACATTCAGAATATTAGTAATTATTATTGATTTTATAGAAATGGCAGGTTGTGTTCGATCTTTTGGAAAAGATCTTCAAAATCTTGCAACTGGAGCTGATCAACCTGGAATAGGAGGTTAGTATATGTAGGAGGTTAGTATATGTGACCTGGAATAGGAGGTTAGTATATGTGACCTGGAATAGGAGGTTAGTATATGTGACCTGGAATAGGAGGTTAGTATATGTGACCTGGAATAGGAGGTTAGTATATGTGACCTGGAATAGGAGGTTAGTATATGTAACCTGGAATAGCTGGAATAGGAGGTTAGTATATGTAATCTGGAATAGCTGGAATAGGAGGTTAGTATATGTGACCTGGATCTCATATTCTGAAAGGGATACCTTCCTGCCAAATAATGTTGATCAAATGCTTACCTTTAATCACTCATAATTCCGCCATTGTGTACAGGAAGTCAATGAAATTTGGTATCCAGGAAGAGCTTATATTAATATTCGTAGACACCAAGTTGTGTTGGCTTTCAATACAAAATGGTCATATATCAAGTGATTAAACGTGTATGTAGTTATTTTTGTCCCTTCTAAATTATTAGGTCACATAACATTACATGTTACAATGAAATAGTATGATAACAGGGTGACTACTAAACTAACTATTTAGATCACTGTATATAGTAGAAGCTAATGTTTAGTCTACCTTATGGAGTCAAGCTATCTCTATTAAACCCATAAATTATGTTTCAAATAATTTAGTACAGATACCACTCATCTCAATCATAAGTTTAGTTTGGGTCGTTTTAATTTTGTTATCAATTACTACATTATTGAGTTACAGTTAGTGTTGTTTTAGTTAACTATACTATAACTAAATTACAGGTCTACTGTAATAACTATAACGCACTGTTAACTAAAACTAAAACCCTTTTAGTAAGCCTAATATTATATTAGTTAATTAACTATAACTATAACGATAAACTAGTCATACTATAACTATAGCTAGTAGTCATACTAAAACCTCTTTGCAAATGTTAATATACTTTAGTTCATATCTCAACGTCCTTTTTCTTTAGCTCGTTATCGGAAGCCCAGTCAGGGTGTTGTGTCTATGCCAAGTAGTCAGCTTGGTCCTAATGTGATACCTCTTACTAATACTATTAATAGTGATAGCGAAGGAGAGGAGGAGAATGAACATAAAAATGTAGGGGAATGGAACTGGAGAGAAGATGAAACGTATGTTTCAAAATAATATTCTTTTGTATGTACATATAAAACTATAAATTACATAATTATAATAATTATTTGTATGTATACATACATATATACGTACATACATACATACATGCACATAGTTACATGTACATACATGTACATACATATATACACATATACATACATACATAGTTACGTACACACACATGAATAGTACTATTCATGTGTATGTATGTAACTATGTATGTATGTATGTGTTTGTATATACATGTACATGTATGTATGTACATGTATGTATGTATATGTATGTATGTATGTACATGTAACCATGGACACGTATGTATGTATGTGCATATGTGTATGTGTACATTCATTTGTATGTAACTATGTATGTATGTATGTATTTGTGAGTCTATATGTATTTATGTATTACATAGATTATGTATCTATATTTTTTCTAGGTTCACTCTTCTTATGACTCAGTTTCATGACTTAGGATCACGTATAAGACAAACATCTCTGAGATACAAAAGACATCAGGAACAGCTTCAACAAGGAGTGATAGAAGGTCTAGAAGAATATTCTGGAATCATGCATACATTACCTGTATTAGTAAAACTACATGAAGAAGCGATGGGAGCTTATAATGACAGCAAACAGAAAGGATCGGTGTGTATTATGTATATTGTACATGTGTGTGTATGTATGTATGTATGTATGTATATGTATGTATGTATGTATGTATGTATGTATGTATGTACGTATGTATGTGTATGTATGTATATATGTATGTATGTATGTATGTATGTATGTATGTATGTATGTATGTATGTATGTATGTAGTATTTACGTGTATGTATAACATGTGTGTAATAATGTATGTCAGTATCCTTTTTTTTCTTTGACCTCAGAAAAAGGAAGCGGAAGATGTCAGACAAGATTGTGAAACTCTTAATAATATCATTTTATCAGAATTTGATTATTTCAGTGATATCATGATTGAAGATTTCCAATCGTTATTATTAACGCTCATGAAAAATGAAGCAGAATATCATAAGAAGGTGAGTATACACAGTACATGTAAATGTTGAATGTATTTTTGTATTGGCTTACAATATTAATTGTTTTGGCAAATACATTTGAAATAGTGTTGTTTTAGTTAACTATAACTATAACTAAAACCACTTTTAGTAAGACATGGTGATTTTTAGTTAACTATAACTGTAACTAAATTACAAGTCTACTATGACTAACTAAAACCCTTTTAGTAAGCCAACTATATGTACATGTATAATTATAACTAAAGTGTAGAGATAACCATCATACTATAACTATAACTAACTAACAAGATAAATAGAGAAAAAAGTATCCCAATGACTGCTTTGTGATGTCCAGCATTCAGTAATCATGGCTAACTAAAAATGAGAAATGGGGACTTTTAGTTAGTTAATTAAAACTAAAAAATCAAACTATATGTACATGTATAGTTATAACTAAAATGTTTGAAAACCATCAATAACTAAAACCCTTTTAGTAGGCCTAATATTATTTTAGTTAATTAACTACTAAAATTGTGATAAACTAGACATACTATAACTATAACTAAAAGTGGTCATTATTGGTCATACTAAAACATCACTAATTTGAAACTGATAAAAAACATATTAGCTTGAGAATATGTTTATTAGTTTGTGTGGTTTGCTTTAGATAAATTGAGTGGTGAAACCACAAAGAAACATCCAACTTCATAGACCCTAATTTTACTATTATGAAGTTCACATGAGCATGTACATGATCTTTACATGACTAATGATCAGTTGGACCTTCCTTATGGCTTTACCACTTGTATGCTCTTGGTATTGCTAAGCTGTATTGAACATTTTCTCTCTCTATTAGCTTGCAGCAGATTGGGAGAATCTGTATTTGTCCTTCTCTGAAAACAGACCGGTAAGAAAAGCAACTATAAAGAGAAGTACCACAGTACCAGAAAGTATTACATCATTTAATGATCCATTGCTTCAACTGCAACAGCAAAATAGACCTGCTAGCTCAGGAACAAAGGAAGAAAAAGGAGGGGAAGTTAGTACTACCCCTGGCCAGTATGTTAACTTGGAAGGCATTCAATTGGATAAGATTAACGGATTAACAGATGAACATATATACGCTAATATACCAGCACATACTAAGTTAAGTTACCAGGTAAAAAATACTGCTGTTGTTTACGAGAATTGGCAGCCTGGAAAAACTAGTACCACTTCTTCCATCAAGACATCCTCAACTTCAACTCCTCCTATAGTAAACTCCCCTGTACCCAACAAACCAATCCCCCCTCCACTAATCCTCAGGAGACATGAACTAAGTAATGATCTGCAAGAAGCTGTGAAACAAGGAAACCAGACTGACTCGTTTATGGTTCCTAATCTCCTCCATTATTCTCAAGTCAGTGTTGGGGATCCCATAGATGAGTTCGACGAAGAAGAGAAGCCAGAGGAAAAAGAAATAGTATCACAGATTGTACCACAGAAAGATGATTCGCCTGTGAATAAACATAGACCAATCCCACATTCAAGAGAGCAAAACAGTCCCTCCCTTGTAGGAGAAAATCCGGTTAGTGATAAAACAGACGTGATTAGTGAGAGCAGTGGAGAAATTGAAGGAGAATTACATCAGACTACTCAAAATAAAGATGAAGGAACTGTAAAGAAAGAGGTGATTGAAGAGAGTAATAAATCGATTAATCTCAGCAACCAATCTTCATATTCTCCTCAATTGCATACCAAGCTAGCTAAACTTACTCAACTTCCTAATAAAAATGGAATCAGTCCTACACTTTCCAAAAAGCCAGGACCCAGCAAATCTTTCACCCAGCATCAACCGCAAGTAAAGGTTTCTTCAATGAGAAGTCTACCTCGAGGAGTTAAACTTCCTAGTAGCAAATCCTTGGATGAAGGTGGATCAGAGCTTCTAAAAAAGTTGAAAGAACAAAGGAATAGACTTGAACGACAGATGAGTGGTGAAGTAGTAATATCAGAACATTGTACTGTAATATCTCATAATAAAACTGAGAGGTACCAAAACCAGACAGACAATAAAGATTCGGATACTAATAATTTATCAAAGTTTGGTATAATAGAGGATGAACAAGGTGGTAGTTATATAGTGTAAAGATATTTTATGATCCCATAAAGATGATATCCCTGTTGAGAGTAATTTTGCATGATATATTTATTTTTTACATTTCTATATATCACTGTCCATTTATAACTATAATTTTGTAATGTGTGTTTTTATTACATGTACTATTATAATTACATTCTAATGAAGTAAATTATTACTCATCAGTGTATCGTTCCAGTTGATAGGTCAGTAGTTCTTTTCTGCACTTTGAGAAGCAACTCTGCATTCTACTTTTAATTCGATAAACTACAGTAAAATTAATTTATATGAACACAAGTGAAAAATGAAGAGCAATGCAGCTGTATAATGCATACATACAGTCATACACAGACTCGACTTTAGTCTTTAGATTTAATAATATTGCGCGCTGCCAGTACCGCGTAATGGTGGTGAATTGCGCATGCGCAGTAAAGACTATGTAAATATGGAAGAGGAGGTGTGCACTTGTCTGTATTATAACTCATTTCTTATAATTTACTTTCTTCATAGACTGTAATTTTGGTTGAACTCACTGGTTTACCAAATCCAGATGTCATAAAACAGATAAATGGTCCTTGTTATATTCTGGTAACAATGTACACTGTATGTAAAACCGTAGTACACTGTGATGAATGCATTTTTTCATGATAGGGTGTTAATAGTGACAGTCCTGTTATTCAAGTTGGTAATTTTGTTTTTAATGGTCAATATAAAGACATAATTGGATCTGCACTTCTTTTTGAGAAAGGAGTAGGTTAGCACAGCAATTATCATAACTATAATATAATAATTTATAAAGTACAATTGTACCATTGAGTGATGATATGATAAAGTACTTGAATATTCAATTCTTTGGTTCCTAGTATCAAGTACTGGTCCAGTATCGATATCACCACACCCCTTTGTGGACATATTAGTAAATTCTATACCTTTTGTTCACAATAATTAATAATGGTGGGGGCAGTTTGCACTAGACTCGTCGGCCAGCCCTTCACTCTTGGGAGTAAAGTGGCTGGCTTGCGAGACTAGTTTGCACATGGCATTCCAGTACTTGTTTTAAGTTGTTTGATACCATACTCGCAAAGTACTTGCATTGTTATCGTTGTCAATTTCTGGTATCACCATATCCGTAACTATTTATTCACGTTATGAAAGTAATAATGCTAATAATTACCACTGAAACTATTTCTTTAAAAAGGTTCTAACTGTTTGAACTATTGTGGAAAGTCATTTAAGAAAGTATGTGCATCTCGTGTAGTTCTCAAAAGATTGAAGGATGAACAAACACATGAACAGAAAGATGCAGAGAAAATGGAATGATGGAAATTAGTTTACTTAATTATTTATGTTAAAATGTATGGAAATTGTAGTAGTATAACACGTTTGCTGATGCCTCCTTGACCATTCAGCTATATATGTACATGCACACACATATATATATATATGCTTCTTTGAGATGAATGAAAGGGTTGAATCTTTTGTAGATATGGTGGCTTTTAAAAAAGCCGTTAGAGGTTAAAAAGAAAAAAAAAAGAAGGAGTTGTTTAGAATTCTTCTGACTGGCCAGACTTCTTGCCAGAACCAGATGATTTCTTGGGCAGAAGGACTGCATGGATGTTGGGAAGTACACCACCCTGTGCAATGGTGACTCCAGCCAAGAGCTTGTTCAACTCTTCATCATTACGGATGGCCAATTGAAGATGACGTGGGTTGATCCTCTGCTTCTTGTTGTCACGAGCAGCATTACCAGCCAACTCAAGGATCTCAGCAGTTAGGTATTCCATCACTGCAGCAAGGTAGACTGGAGCTCCAGCACCAATTCTCTGAGCATAGTTGCCACTTCTCAGAAGACGGTGGACACGACCTACTGGGAACTGAAGTCCAGCACGGGTTGAACGACTCTTGGCCTTAGCACGGGCTTTACCTCCTTTGCCACGTCCAGACATGTTGATCAAGTATTTCTTTTGAAGTTGTTGGAGAATAAACTGTTGATTGTCCAAGAAGGCTTTTACACCGCCTTTTAATTCGAAAGTAGGATCAACTACACGGATCACTTATAAGTTGACCAATCAGATTGCGTTTAATAATGCAAAATTAATTGCTGTAATTTCATTGGCTACTTGTAAACTGATCTTACGAATTGATCCTCTGGATTCAATAAAAGCGGGAGACCAGACAGTGAACAGTTCAGTTTTTCACTGCAAGCGAGAAAAGAAATCAAGAAGAATGCCAGGCAAAGTAGCAAGCAAGAAAGGAGAGAAGAAGGCTGCGACCAAGCAAAAGCCAGTTGGAGACAAGAAGAAAAGAAGAAAGACCCGTAAGGAGAGCTATTCCATCTACATCTACAAGGTGTTGAAGCAGGTTCATCCCGAAACTGGTATCTCCAGCAAAGCCATGAGCATCATGAACTCCTTTGTTAACGACATCTTTGAGAGAATTGCCAACGAGTCTTCTCGTCTTGCCCAGTACAACAAGAAACACACCATCTCCAGTCGGGAAATCCAGACTGCTGTTCGTCTGTGGCTACCAGGAGAGCTGTCAAAACATGCAGTTTCTGAGGGTACAAAGGCAGTAACCAAGTACACCAGCAGCAAGTAAACTGCTGCATTTCTTTATTTTTACTTTTCTTAACCGGCTTTTTTGAAAGCCACCATTTTCACAAAAGATTAACCTTTTTATAATTATATATATATATATATATATATAGAGAGAGAGAGAGAGAGAACTATTTGACTGCTTTGTGGCCAACATTCAGTAATAATGGCTGAATTTCATGTATGAAACACAACATCCATCCTATTATAATCATTACTTTTACTATCTACTCTTTAGAGGTTCTTGTAGAACTTTAGGAATATAGAATATAATTTATTGTACCTAGAACAGCTATTAGGTGAATCTATGATTTATGTATTTATATCATAGTACACGAATTAGCATCAGCCAACGTTCACATTGTAGTAATTTGAACTAATTTTCAAAACTACTTGATGAATTCTGTGTAAGTTTCTGTGTATGTAAAAATAATAATATTGCTGTAAAATGATTAAAAACATTGTTTACTACTACAATATTATATACGTTCTACGCTGGTTTCCAAAGTTCTACTCTTCCATGTTTAAAATGACCATCACCACTGACAAGCCTTGACTGTACACTACTATAATCATCTAGAGCTGTCAGTGATAACGGTTCCCAGTTTCCACTTGATGGCTCAGGAGCATCTCTTTTCCCTCTCTTTTCTTGAGCTCTGGCAACACTTCTGTCTTTTTTAATAGAACTGACAATTCTCCCATCAGCTTTCAAATACTTTATGTTCATACTCCTACATTCAGATGTCATACTCCTACATTCAGATGTCATTGTAGTTCTAATTTTACATGGGGCTGACATTGGTCTTTCCACTGGTTTACTAACTACAAACCAATTCGCATTATTTTCGAGTTCTTCATAGTTGCTATTACTCCTTATTCTCTCTGCCATTTTGCTACCACATTGGCTTTTAAAATCTGCTGATGATCTACTCAACTTCAGTGCATAGTGCATTGGTGGAGGGCTGATGTGTCTTTTTGCACTCAGACATTTTGTGAGTGGTACTGCCTACAGAAAAAAAATAAATGCATAATTGAGTGACTTTTCTTGTTTCTCCTTCAGCACTAATACACTTATCTATATAGATTACATTAATGTGCAGTAATAGTTATCATAAAGTGTTTGCTGTTTCCCAATAATTTAAAAATATTACAAGATAATTTTATTTGAAAAAGGGATTTTATTTTCTCAGACAGAAGACAGACAAGTGGTACTCATGACAGATTTTGAATAACAAACCTTCCCTGTGTAATAATCAAGTTGTACCGGTTGCTGATACATTTCCAAGCATTCTTTCACAGAAGGAGTGGATTTTTTCTATAAGAATGTACATCGCTTAATTGCATTCGCTGTTATAATCATATCATAAGTAGACCTTATTATTCTCATATCATAAGTCAGACCTACCTTCAAATTTCTAAGATGAATCTCAAATGGGTGTAATTCCTTGTCTGCATGAGCTTTTAATCCCATCCACAAATCTTCAATCTTCACATTAGCTTGTGAATGATTCCCAACTAAAGACACACACACATCAATTAATTACAATATCAACAGCTACTTACTTCCTAACAGCTGTAAGATTTTATTTTCCGGATGAGTAAATAATCGTTCTTGAGTATCAAACTCTGTTTTTGGTTCTATAGAGTTTCTTGGGGATTCAGGTTTGGGATCTGAAAAAGGTATGATTGCAGTAGTTGGAATTCTTGCTGTGATTTCTTGTTCACTCTCTTTTGAACACTGAATCTCGTCTTGGTATTTTTGAGATGTAGAAATGTTTTGAGAGCGAACAGTTTCTTGTAGTGTTTTCTGTTGAGGTGTGAGTAATCTTCTACTTTTCTTTAATGCTATTAGCATAATTAATTTAAAAAAAAAATGTACATGAATAATTGGCTATTATTTAGCTTGCTAGGTAGAAGGTTTTGATCTATGGTATTACGTTTGGGCTAAGTCATAAGTTTTAAATTGTGTGTGTTACTATGGGTTCATTATCTGCTCGTTTCCATAGCAATTTGCATGAATTTTTAATGAGCTCAATATTATTCTACTATAGTTTAAGGTTCAGGATGATAGAGGTATACCAGAGTAGTGATAATGGATCATTTGTGTGTTTATTCAAACCTTTATTGACATGTTGCTGTAAATCTGATATCATTTCTCTTTTAGCTTTGTGTTCATCTTCTAGTTTCTATGACAAATAAAGAATAATTATTAATACTAAAGTCAGTTTGTGATATTCTAGTCATAATAATATTTTTACTCATAGAATTTGTTATACCTGATTCCGTAGTTTAAATTTAGCTATTTTTCTTTGTTGGAAGTATTCTTCATTCCTGTCCATGAGGTGATGCTGTAAATTGACTTTCTCTTTTAATGTAGAATGACGTTCCTCTTTCTCTTTTTCCATCGCTATCTCCCAAGCTCTTAACATGACAGCAGCTTGCTGAGGAAAGAAACCATATAATAGTTTGTGGTCACAGAGAATGAAAGAATATACCATTCCACATTTTATTATTTCATCAGCTGATATAAGAAGAGGGTGTGGAAATATTGAACCAAGCAGCTCATCGCTCTGGGAAAGAGACTATCAATAGATAGTCTCGTGGAGTCAGACCCCACCCTACGTGGGAAGGGGGTCTGGCTCCGCAATAGACTAGTGGATACCTTTTCTCTTTTCTTTTTCTCTTCTCTGTTTGTTATGAGTAACATTTCTTGTTTTGTATGTGTACCCCATTTCAATCTTGGTTGTTGTTCATTTGACAAGGCAGGTTTCTTTCGATGCTTAGTTAGCTCATTGTCTTTTTTGAAATAAGTTGCTGCCTTGATTCCTGGAATAAATGGAGGGAAAGCTGATCGAAGACGAGATGGACGTTCAGTTGGTTCTACGAGGCCAAGAGAATGATGACCTCCAGAAATTGTGGCCATAGCCTTGAGCTGTTCTTGTACTGCAAAAATGTATTTGTTACCATAGCAACAGCACAGGAATCAGTCGATTGTTTGAGAATGAGAAACTGTCGATTAAAATTATAAAATAGTCATGGATAGACGTTGGAGGGCAGGAGTATCAAATCCTAGCGTTTCTGTCTCCATTCAGGAATATTCTCAAGAAGTGGTGGATCAATGGATAAGAGAGATTGGAGATGTTGCTCGTAAGCTTTTAATAAACACACAAATTATAATAATAGATATTTATAATGTTTATTCTAATGTCATACAAAGTTCTGAGTTAGGAAGAATCATTATGATGGTGTAATGATGACAATATACTGTGATTATGTATTACTGTATGATCGTCAACTACAAGAATGAGTAATTAATTGAATATTAAATATAATTAATTACTGTACATGATCGTTATACATTGATCGAATGTTGTAAATAGTAATTAATTGAATGTTATGATTATTAAATAAATATATTAATTAGTTCAGCTGTTTACTATTTTAATCAATTGCCTCACAGCTCATGAAATAAAGATCAAGATGAGTCAACATTCGTCAAATGGAGATCATTTTGTGCATTCATTGCACAAGATAAACAATATTCTTCATCAGTAAGTAAAATATATCTTTTCATTGTTCATACAGGGAGGCCGAGGCACTGGCACCCCCGTATATCTTCATTGTTCAAACAGGGAGGCCGAGGCACAGGGACCCCATATCTCTTCATTGTTCATACAGGGAAGCCGAAGCACAGGGACCCCCATATATTTTCATTGTTCATACAGGGACCCTGAGGCGCAGGGACCCCCATTGTTCTTACAGGGAGGCCGGACTTCCCTCCATATCTCTTTATTGGTTCATACAGGGATGTCGGGACAAAGGGACTGCCCCCCCTCATAAAATAAACAATAGATTAATTTAGAATAATAAACTCCAATCAGGTAAAGTGAAGTCATACTATTATTAGAAGCAGTTTTAAATGCCTCAGGCTTATACACCTGGGCCATTATTACATTAGAATAGTAAGAGATGTACTAAGTAAAAGATCAATAGATTGCATTTTCTAATACCTAAAGAAATATCATGACTTCAATGTGATACACTTTTAAAAGAGGTAATAGTGGCCTGCTGGTTGAAGTTCTGGCCTGCAATCGAAAGTTTGAAGGTTCACTCCACTAGGTACAGGCTTTTTTTGCCTATGAGTATACTCAGCTCTACCCTCAAAAATGATGAGGTTTGAAGGATATTAACAACTTTGCTATTTCTAGCTTCCTCGTTAAGCCACATTTGGTTAAATAACTTGTAGAAAAAAAGACATATTAGACAGTAATACTAAAACATATCATGATACCATATATTAATGTGATTGGCTATAATGAGATATTACTCCTCCCCTTTTTCATTACTATAATAATATATGTACGGTTATTATTATAGTAATGAAAAAGGGGAGGAGTAATATCTCATTATAGCCAATCACATTAATATATGGTATCATGATATGTTTTAGTATTACTGTCTAATATGTCTAACTCCTTATAGATTGACTGTTCGTTTATGGAGAGGAGAGACACCTTTACAAGATGAAGATAGTGTAATATCTAACGCCCAACTTCAGCTTGCTCTGAGACATCTCGCATCCGATACTGTTCCTAATCTTATTATGTATATGGGAAAAATTTCAACCAATACTGAAGGTATGAGTATCAGTCTTTTGATGTATATGGGAACTGGGATTTTGTCTCAGTCTAATTTATATGGGGCTAGATAGAGGGTATGGGATTGGGTCTAGGTATGGGATTTTGTCTCAGATAGAAGTTATGGGATTTGGTCTCAGTCTTATTGTTTAAATAATATTGTTCTTGTATTTAATGATGTAATCTTCCTCCTCAGAAATGAGCAGACATCTTCTTGATGTTCTCTCCTATCTTGTTGCTCTTGATCCCTCATGTCCGAGTTTTTTCCCAACTCTATTTGCCTCTTGTCTTCTTTATGTTTGTAAGAATTGGCCAGAAGCTGTTGAACTCATTATGAAACACTTGTGTTATTATACACTTCCTATGACTATATGTAAGTACATATGTATGTATGTATGTATGTATGTGTGTATGTATGTATGTATGCATGTATGCATATACATGTATGTATGTATATATGTATGTATGTATGTATGTATGTACATGTATGTATGTATGTATGTATGTATGTATGTATTAGGGATGGGCAATTATGAAAATATGAGTCAACGATTATTGTTTTTGCAAGTATCACGATTATTGCGATTATTGGCTACCTTACATATGTATGTAGATTTTATTCAACAATCAAATTGATACCTTTTATTTGTCGAGTAAACAATGTTGAAAAACTGATTTAAATGTCATAGTACTGAAAACCTGAAGTTATGGCACAATAATTGTTATTTTTGTGACCACGATATGGGAATATTTAGACGATATGATTATCACAGGAAATTTTAATCACGATTATCACGATAATCAAAATATTGCCCATCCCTAGTATGTATGTATGTATGTATGTATGCATGTATGTATGTATGTATGTATGTATTGATGTATGTATGTTGTATGTATGTATGTACATGTATGTACATATGTATGTAAGTATATATGAATGTATGTATGAAATTATTTTAGTTATTAACTATAACTAAAATTTTGAGATCATACTATAACTATAACTAAAAGTGGTCAGTATTGTCATACTAAAACATCAATATTTTAAATGCACATCGGTGTTTTTGATAATGTTATATGGCGCACTATTGGCCCAAGGAGCTTCTTATTTGGCACTGTACAGTTTTCTTTTTGGGACAGATGGTGCAGTTAATTATGATTATATTATCACTAACAGCATTAACGTTTTGTTAATTGGCTCAAGATGTATATCCAATGGCACACACGCTAACCATTGTTGAGTCAATTTGGTCCATTCTTCAAAACATTACAAACCCGGTTGTCATACTAAAACAATGCTAGATATAACATGTCATTTTATTAGTATTCCCAGATGAATTGAAAGGCCCCATTGATATGATGAGTATCTCTTCTACGTTGATGTTAGTTTTTGATAGTAATTATTGTCAACCTAAACACCACATTATGGTGACAGGCATTTTGATGAGAATAAAAAGAAATGTTTGTACAGTAAGTTAACAGCAATTGGATAGATAGACAGATGAATTGATGTAGAGTTGATAGATACACTGCAGATGAATCTATCTATCCATTAATCCATCTATCTGTCCACCATCCATTTTCTATCCAGTAATCCATCTATCTGTCCACCATCCATCCATTCATTACTCCATTATCTGTCCACCATCCATCCATTCATTACTCCATTATCTGTCCACCATCCATCCATTCATTAATCTTTCTATCCATTAATCCATCTATCTGTCCACCATCAATCCATCCATTAATCTATCTATCCATTAATCCATCTATCTGTCCACCATCCATCCATTCATTAATCATTAATCTATCTATCTGTCCACCATCCATCCATTCATTAATCTATCTATCCATTCATCCATCTATCTGTCCACCATCCATCCATTTATTAATCATTAATCCATCTATCTGTCCACCATCAATCCATTCATTAATCTATTTATCCATTAATCCATCTATCTGTCCACCATCAATCCATTCATTAATCTATTTATCCATTAATCCATCTATCTGTCCACCATCAATCCATTCATTAATCTATTTATCCATTAATCCATCTATCTGTCCACCATCAATCCATTCATTAATCTATTTATCCATTAATCCATCTATCTGTCCACCATCAATCCATTCATTAATCTATTTATCCATTAATCCATCTATCTGTCCACCATCAATCCATTCATTAATCTATTTATCCATTAATCCATCTATCTGTCTATACAGGATCTACTCTCTGTAATAGCATATGGTCCCCCTGATGGACGAACTAATGCATTGAAACTTCTTCTTCATTATTGGCCATTAGATTTTCATGATTACTATCCTACAGATTCATATGTAACACAAGGTATTCTTTGTGTTCACCTATCTGTTGTCTGTCTATCTATGTGTTGTCTATGTGTTGTCTATGTGTCTCAGGGTTGGGTCAAATACATCATAATAGTATTTAACAAATACTTGAAACAAGTGTATATAGAGAAAAAAAACATCCCTATGATTGCTTTACAAATTTAAGTGAAGATAAAAGTATCCCTATGACTGCTTTGTGGTGTCCAGCATTCAGTAATCATGGCTGACTTTATCAAGCATGAAAGACAACAGCTTATTATAGTTATTATTTTGATTATCTACTCTCCTGACCTTTCAAAGGACCTTGTAGAACTTTAGGAATATATTTCAGGCAGAACAGCTAGCTATTAGTTCCAGTTTCTACGTAAGCTACTTAGCTTTCTTTCTGCTGGTCTGTAGAGCTCGAGCGTGCGTTGTTTTACGCGCCACACCCATTAATTGATCGAACCCCCAGGAATGATGTAATTTCCTTAACTACGTATACAACGCATACTTGCGCAAGTGGACACAAGAAAATATATATATATATATATATATAGATTCAACCCCGTGGAAAGCAATCATAGGGATGGCCCTACGGGCCATAAAAACTTCAATTACAAATACAAATACTGTTGAAAACATTGTATTTGAATTACAAATACAAATACTGAAGTTTGTATTTCATATATAATTATAAATACATGCACTTCCCAGCTGGTTTTCACAAGTTTGACTTTCCCACTTAGACCAAATAGTTCTATTGAAGATAAATTACTTATTACATTTAATAAACATCCACATTTCAAATGTTTCATCATTGGGTTGGCATCTCTCAGACCTAAAAACTTTAGCCGTACTAAACAGCTGTTCAACTGGTGCTGATGATGCAGGTATACTTAAGTAATGAGCAACGATTTTAGCAATGCACGGAAACTTTTCTTTGTTAGTCTTCCAATATACAAGAGGGTCTTTTTCCTGCTGCAAGCATGGGGTAGCCAAATACTCATCAATTAATGATTCTGTATTACTTGTTGAAACCATACAATCTTGTATCAGTTCATCAAAAAAGCTCTTTGTTGGTTACTTGTTTTTTGAGGCAAAAGTTGATGGGGAATCATTATGTGAATGATGTGATGCCTCGTCATTGTCATCAACATACATTAACTTACCTGATTAACATCTAATCGTGTATTTGAGATGTATTTTAAGAATTTCAAGTACTATTGCGATGTATTTAAATACAAATACAAAATACTTGTTGCTGCCAACATCTAATACAAATACAAATACTAAAAAAAAGTATTTAAATACGACTAAATACAAATACTCAATGTATTTGACCCAAGCCCGATGTGTCTATTTATCTCATCTGTTGTCTATGTGTCTATCTATACATATATGTAGTCTATGTGTCTATCTATCTATTTATCTATCTATCTATCTATCTATCTATCTATTTTTTTGTCTATTTGTCTATTTATTTATCTGTCTATCTATCTATCTATCTATCTATCTATCTATCTAACTATCTATGTGTCTATCTATCTATCTATCTATCTATTTATCTATCTATCTATATATCTATCTATCTATCTATCTATCTATATATCTATCTATCTATCTATCTAACTAACTATCTATCTATCTATCTATCTATATATCTATCTATCTATCTATCTATCTATCTATCTATCTATCTATCTATCTATCTATCTATCTATCTATCTATCTATGTGTCTATCTATCTGTTGAACAATTCAATTAATTTATTAATCTCGTTTCCTCTTCCTTTCATATTTCATTGTAAAGAATCTTCACTTTCGGAGTGTGAGTTTTCAAACTGTTCTAACAGTGCAGAATTTGTAAGTATCACAACTATCATTTATACTTCTTCCTGCTACCTTCACCATCACTATCACTAATATCCATCATCACTTCCACTGTCACCCTCACTATCACTAGTATCCATCACCACTTCCACTGTCACCCTCACTGTCACTATCACTGATATATCCATCATCACTTCCACTATCACCCTCACTATCACTATCACTATCACTAGTATCCATCATCACTTCCACTGTCACCCTCACTGTCACTATCACTGATATATCCATCATACTTCCACTATCACCCTCACTATCACTATCACTATCACTAGTATCCATCATCACTTCCACTGTCACCCTCACTGTCACTATCACTGATATATCCATCATCACTTCCACTATCACCCTCACTATCACTATCACTATCACTAGTATCCATCATCACTTCCACTGTCACACTCACTGTCACTATCACTGATATCTGTCACCACTTCCACTGTCACCCTCACCACTTGCACATTGTTATTACATGTATCACCTTGACAATCATCACAATTGTCACCATTACCTTCAAATTCATCAATATCATTACATCATCTTTACTTTAATTGATCTCATACTAACTCCATTTTCAGCTGTGTTTGGATGGCTCTTGTGCCATCCAAGTGAGTAAAAAGTTCAGTGAAGATGGTAAGAAGAAGATGTTCATGGTCCTTTGTACTGAATGTAATGATAGAGTTCATCGGTATGTGATATATGTACAAACATACACGTTATTTATAATTAATTATTAATTTATTATCTACAGAACCATGTCAGTTAATCATAGACTAGTTAGAATGCCTAAGGAATTGCGTAAGATCATCTCTTCTTTTGTTATAGTTTCTATCTATCTATGTATCTATTTCATTTATATATCTAGTGTACACATATATCTGTCTGTGAGCATATAATTAGTCAAGTTCCTTCTATCTATCTATCTATCTATCTTTCTGTCTGTCTGTCTGTCTGTCTGTCTGTCTATCTATCTATCTATCTATCTATCTATCTATCTATCTATCTATCTATTTGTCTGTCTGTCTGTCTGTCTGTTGGTCCATCTGTCAGTTTGTCTATCCATCTATCCATCCATCCATCCATCCATCTATCCATCCATCCATCCATCCATCTATCCATCTATCCATCTATCCATCTATCCATCCATCCATCCATCCATCCATCTATCTATCTATCCATCCATCCACCTATCTATCTACGTCTGTTTGTTATGATCTCTCTCATTACCAGGAGATGTGAAACCTAATTGTGAATTGCGTAGAGAGTGTGCAGGTCAGGAGACAGCCAGCAGGGCTGAAGTCACATGTTTTGGCGAGAGTTGTACAGCAATTCAAAATGGCCAACCTGTCAGGATGTGTATGGGCTGTCATAGTAAACAACATGCTGACTTACAAGATCCATCACACATCTACCAAAGTTAGCTTTACTGGCCTTTGACCTTTGACCTTTGACCTATATATATTTTTGTTTTTAGTTGGTCCTCAGAACCCTTGGACCTGTCAGGATCCTATTGCAACATCTGTACTTCTGGAAGCCATTGCAAAGTAATTGAATTTAAATCAAAATTGTACCCATCCTTTCCTTATCCTCCTATCCTCCTGTCCTCCTCCTCCTCCTCCTCCACCTTTCCTCCTCCTTCTCCTTCTCCTACTCCTGTCCTTCCCTCCTCCTCCTCCTCTTTCTCTTCCTCTTTCTCCTCCTCCTGTCCTCTCTTCCTCCTCCTCCTCCTCCTCCTCCTTCTCCTCATTCAACAGACTACTCTCCCAAACACCTGCTAAATTTGAAAGAAAGGAGAGTCGACGAACCTCAGTTCATGCACCTGGTCATCGTATTTCAATAAGTATTGGAAGTGCGCGTGAAGGTTTTCTGTTATTAGACCAGTATTTCAGACCAGATGAACCTGTTGAAGAGGTAGACATGTATTATATTTGTGATTATAATTTTGTATTTACCAACTTTGTGAGTGCTTTGTCACACACTACTAGTTTTTAAAACCGGTTTTCTAAACCTGTTTATTTGTAGATTCGTCATCGTCAGTGGTTGGAAAGACTGGTTGCACTAGTTCTAGAGTGGCTGCGTGTTGCTCACAATCTCTTGGAAGGGATAATGGAGGAAGGATCGACAACAGAGCCGGGAACCCATGGAAGGAGTTTTCATGAAGGATCTTTTCTGGTTAATTATCAGAAAACTGGTGAGATGTTATGAAGCATACGATATCTGACCTTTGACCTTTTTTATTTTGTAGTGGAAGGAGCCTGTTCTAATCATCGGGAATTACACACTTTAGTTGTCAAGGTAACTGTTACTATGACAATAATGATCGTTTTTAGTTGTGGTTGTAGTTTATAATGAAAGTATAGTAAAGTAGTTAACTGCTGTATAACTGTGTATGTATCCATGGTTACCTATTTTATGTATTCATAGTTACCTATATTATGTATCCATGGTTACTTATTTTATGTATCCATAGTTACCTATTCATGTATCCATGGTTACCTATTTTATAATCTACTAATACATTATGCTATTCCATGGCTGAAGTCAGTCTGTCTCAGTGGAAATACTCAATGTATAACTAATGCTTTATGTCCTAATGTGTATGTATCCATGGTTACCTGTTTTATAATCTACATATACAGCATGCTATTCCATGGTTAAAGTCAGTCTGTCTCAGTGGAAATACTCAATGTATAACTAATGCTTTATGTCCTAATGTGTATGTATCCATGGTTACCTATTTTATAATCTACATATACAGCATGCTATTCCATGGCTGAAGTCAGTCTGTCTCAGTGGAAATACTCAATGTATAACTAATGCTTTATGTCCTAATGTGTATGTATCCATGGTTACCTATTTTATAATCTACATATACAGCATGCTATTCCATGGCTGAAGTCAGTCTGTCTCAGTGGAAATACTCATGTATAACTAATGCTTTATGTCCTAATGTGTATGTATCCATGGTTACCTATTTTATAATCTACATATACAGCATGCTATTCCATGGCTGAAGTCAGTCTGTCTCAGTGGAAATACTCATGTATAACTAATGCTTTATGTCCTAATGTGTATGTATCCATGGTTACCTATTTTATAATCTACATATACAGCATGCTATTCCATGGCTGAAGTCAGTCTGTCTCAGTGGAAATACTCAATGTATAACTAATGCTATATGTCCTAATACCCCAGGACATGTACAGGTAAGTCTATCTATCTGTCTTGTTTGATTACACACTTTATCTGCAATCGCTTACCATTCGGCCATTTTGTAGAAGAAGTCAATGAAATTTGGTATCTAAGATGCTTCATAATAGCTCTACCTGGATTTTAAATTTCATTGACTTTCTGTAACAAATGGCCGAAAGGCAAGTTATTGAATGTAAATGGGTGATCAAAATTATTTAGAGGGGAAGTGTCCTTTTTTGGAACTTAGGTATGTTACATATATTCACCTGTCTACAGGTAGGTGAAATGTGGCGCTATACACATGAACCTATTGAAAGATATCGAAGAACTCTATCGATTTTAGTACTTCTTGTAAAAAACCCTTTACTAACTGATACAGCCACAAATCAAGTAATCGATACACTTTACTTTGTCTGTCTGTCCATCCATCCTTCTGTCCATTCATCAATCCAATTATCCATCCATCCATTCATCCTTCATCTATCCATCCATCCATTCATTCATCCATTCATCCACTCATCATCCATCCATCTGACCACCCATCCATCCATTCATCCATCCTTCCATCCACTCATCCATCCTTCCATCTACTCATCCATCCATCCACCATCCCTCCACTTATCTATTTTGTAACACTGCCCATCTATTCCATCCCACAGATATACAATGACTTAATGTCAGAGTGGATGGAAGTACTTGTGGAATTAAGAAATCAACCTGGACAAATGGAAAAACTTAAAGATCTGTTAATGTTAGAAACCGCACCTCCTAATTAATAATTATTATGATTTTAAATGTATGTATGTATGAATGTATGTATGTTATGTATGTATGTACATGTATGTATGTATGTATGTATGTATGAATGTATGTATGTATATATGTATGATGTTATCGGAGATATAGAAAGAAAGAAAGAAAGAAAGACACCTGAGGCAATGGAAAAATGAAAATGAGAGTTGCCTCAGGTGGGATTCGAACCCACGACACTCTGTACTCCGGATAGATGCTCTACCAACTGAGCTACCACGGCAGCTCAGTTGGCAGGGTCCGAATCAAACATCTCATACGCCTGTATGAACAGGCTAACTTGACACTAGGCATGTACATGTATATAATTATATTTTAATATTTATAATATTTATAGTGGCATATTCACGTTTTCTGGAGAGGTATCACATACTAAAAAGGTCACAAGATTTGAGTTCATTCGACAGAATTTCCGTCAAAAAAATCCAACCTTAAAACAAAGAGCACTATTCTGGCTTCAGGTAAATTACTGGACACGCCCCCTATCACAGCCACATGCTACATTCATGTGACTGGACACACCCCCTACAACACTCACATGTATGACTGGACATGCCCCCTATCACACCGACATGCTACATTCATATGACTGGACATGCCCCCTATCACACCCACATGCTACATTCATGACTGGACATGCCCCCTATCACACCCACATGCTACATTTATATGACTGGACATGCCCCCTATCACACCCACACGCTACATTCATATGACTGGACACGCCCCCTACATCCACATGCTACATTCATTTTTATTGCCACACCCACCTTAGGATTTATCTCGGCTGAAGGTACCTGTTCCCTATACATCTCATATATTTGATGATATATTTCAAAATAAAACAAGGCACATAAAACACTCATCAACTTCAACTTCGGAAAATGTGTCTGTTGAACCAGCAATGCCATTATTACGCAAGTATGTGTGTCTGGCTATCTCACTTTCTATGTTCAATTATTGTATATGTATCTATATCTGTCTATCTGTCAGTCTCTCTGTCTATCTCTATGTTCAACCTGTATGTCTGTCTGT
>OX345644.1:917500-1030000 GCA_947044365.1 Petrosia ficiformis
TCTCCTGAATTCAGCATTACCAAAGCTTCCTTTTCTTTCTCTTTCGCTGATCCAACAACTTTTGGCAGCTGCTGATGGACTCATGAGGTCACGTGATATAGATGATGTTCTTCAATATGTTAATACTGTGACTGAGGTATTGTTAACAACAAGGTTTTAAGAAGGTTCCATGAAGTTCTTTCCTTTTTTAGGCTCAGAAGAAAACGTCACAATCTAGTGTATTAAGTGGGCGTAGCCAAGTAGTACGTCCCAGTGTTACATCATCAGCTTATAGTTACGCAACAATTGATGAAGATACTGTTAGTCCCGAGATATTACAGCTGCAATGTGACACACTGTCTCTTTTACTGAAGGTACATATGTAGTCTCATTTTTATGTACATGTACATACATACATATGTACATACAGTATGTACATACATAGATTACATACATACATACGTATGTACATATGTACATTATACATACATACGTAGATTACATATGTATAATTATACATACACATATGCATATGTATGTAGTATACGTACATCATACGTACGTACATACATACTTACGTACATACATACATATATACATACATACATATGTATGTAATACTATGTACGTTAAACTAATTGTGAATGTGAACAGATTGTATGTAGGGTTATATGGAAGTGGTTAGTTTCACTGTATTAATCTTGTTTGTGTACTTTTTCAATTTTGATATCCCTACATGTTCTTTCATTTTATTATACTTGTTCCTGTTCTTTATTGGGTGCCAAATGAGTCAAAATTGTTTTGTGTTGGCTGCTCTATTATTACCCCTTCTGATATACTATATCCGACATCCAATATCATATCAGATGTCCGATATACTATATCCGACATCTGATATACTATATCCGACATCCGATATCATATCAGACGTCGGATATAGTGTAGGCCTTGGGATCGTTAGGGTTATCATCCATGTTGTTTGAGTCGGGAGATGCGAATAATTTTGACGCAAACGGCACTCCATAGTTCTTCTTGTGAATGACTAGTTGATAAATTGTGAAGTAAAATTATTATAAGAACAATTGGAATCAAGTAATAATAATAATATACATTATTATACTCTAAGATAAACATGTCATGTTTAAAATAGATCTACAAAACAACTAGTCTGTTATTATGTATGTCACTAACATACAAGTTACCTAATGAATCTACTGTTATACCATATGGACTATTAAACTCTCCCTCTCCTCTACCATACTTACCAAAGCAATGTATAAAACATCCATTAGTATCAAATATTGAGATACGATTATTATACCGCTCACTAACATATAATAGATTATTATCTATGATGATGGAGGTTGGAATATCAATTTGACCAGGTTTAAACCCATATGAACTAAATGTTGAGATGTGTTGTCCTGTTGATGTGAACTTCTTGATACAGTGATTACTTACAAGATACAAATATCCTTCATTGTCAAATGTCACATCCCATGGATAATTGAATTGTTCTGGGGATGAACCATACTGACCGAAACTATGAGAGTAGGTGAGATCTTTATTGAGAACTTGAATGCGATGATTAAATGTATCAGCAATGAATATTTGTCCTGTGGTAGGATGAACTGTAATACCTCTAGGAATATTAAACTGAAGAGGACCATTGCCTGTCTTACTACTCCCAACTGATTTCACACAATGACCTTCAAATGTTAGTTTCTGTAGTCGATGCTCATCAGTTACTAAAATGTGTCCATCATGAGAGATGGCAACTCCACGAGGCTTAGTGAATTGACCCTCCTTCGTTCCCTCTGTTCCAAATGACTTGACTTTCTTTCCCTCCTTGTTTAGTATTGTGATACAATGGGCACCATTCTCAGCTACTACAATCTCTTCATTCTTAGTGACTACTACACCCCATGGTCTATTGAGTCCTGATATAATATTCACTGGTTTACCTCTCATCTCAGGGGAAGAGATATGAAGAGTAAAGGGACTACCAGGGATATTCACACCTCCTAATTGTATTGTCAATTGGTGTTTTCCTCTGGTACATGGAGTAAAGCGTATACCATAGTTTCCTGACTGGGTCTCATTGATATCACATGATATGAGTTGACTATCATCAGCAGAAGAAAGTTCACAAGAGATGAGGGAGAGAGGAACTGAGAGGGGAGATCCATCTTGAGTCTGGAGGTTGAGAGTGATAGTTGATTTCTTACCAACGTAACAAGCATTCTTGATGAGAATCGATTTACCAAACATTTTAGATTTTAACTCACCAATACCCTCATATTTATCAACCAATGTGTGATCACTAGTGAATGTGATATTGGCCTCCTCTATTGGTTGAAATACAACAGGGTTGACATCTTGATTGACTGTTGTCATTACTTGTACCATATTCTGTTTCTCACTCAATATCTGTTGTTGAGTCCCTACCTTCAGACTCTGTTCTACAAACTCCTCACAACCTTTCAGCTGTTTGAGGACTGTCTCTGCCTCTTCTCTCTGTTTGGTTAGTAATCGAATCTTCTGTTGTACTACAGTGTCTACCTGTTGAACTAACTGTCTCTCTGACTGTTGAACTAAGTTTACGATTAGTTGAGACTGTGTGTGGATCTGTTTCTTGACATCTTCTCCCTGTTCTGTGACCTCCCTCTCTCGAGTGATGAGGTTAGTCATTGCTGTATTAACATCGGCTACTTTCCTTTTCACTATTGTGAGGTCGGCCTCTATCTCTTGATGATGATCAGGATAACATTCAGTAATGAGCTTGTACTTGTGATTTTGATGGCATTCACTAATCGTACAATCTCGACAAATAAGCTGTTGACAGGTTTCACAGTAGACTTTGAACGACTTGTTATGATCGTTACACTTCATATTTCCATCCTCATTCAATGGAAATAGTTTAGAAGTATTGAGTACTGCTACATCTTGTACATTGATAACCTCATGAGTAGATAAGGGCTGCCATTTGTTATGTGCATCAAGACATTCTGGACATAAGAATCGAGTACACTGTTTACAATAACCAGTAGCAGAGTTCTTGTGACAATTATCACAAGAGGCTTTCGAACCTTTCTGGAGAGTAGTTTGTAGTTGGAAGAGGCTATTAATGAGGAAAGCAGTAGGGAATTCAGTGGGTCCTATGTCAGGTAGTTGTGTGGGTTTACGACATGAAGGACAGCTTATGAAATACTTGTCTCCCTGTTAGTAAATAAGATAATGTATAAACAATGAAGTGTGAACAAAACCAGATTGTGTGTGTGTGTGTGTTTGTACCTGTGGTTCTTGTGGTAGTTTCTCAATACATTTTAAACAGAAGCTATGTAAGCATGGAAGAGTTTTGGGGTTAATATACTGATCCAAACATACATTACATGTTAGTTGTTCATCAAGTTCCTTGAGAGCAGTAGAAGATTTAGTGGCCATTTTTCACTAGTGTCCTGTAGATATAGAGATACAGTTAGTGTGAACTGTGTACTAACAGTGTTGTAGTGACTCACCCTATTTTACTAGAAAAGTGGACTGATTATTGTTACCATATATGGGAACATGAATATTTAATTATATTCATTATGTGGGTGTGTCATATTAGTGTCTTTTTCTTCTTTCTAAAAATAGACTGGTTATTTCGTAGAAATATATTAATATTATTTATTATAATAACTGATAATATTTGTGGTTATGAACAGTTTGTAGAAAAGTGGGATCATCATATATGGTACATGTAATACATACTAACAAGAGCTTATGAGTGGTGACGCATCATGTAGGGTGTTGTATATACATACATACATACATACATACATACATACACACACACACACACATACATGTACATACATACATTACATACATACATACATACATACATACACATCATGTAGGGTGTTGTATACACATACATACATTACATACATACATACATACATACATTACATACATGTACATACATACATACATACACACACACACACACACACACACACACACACACATACATACATACATTACATACATAGTTACATACATACATACACGTCATGTAGGGTGTTATATAGCAATATTTTATTATTTTTACTTATGTAAATACTGATTTACTGTTTGTACAAGTGAGGTTACTTTTGGTATTAGTAGCTGATGTTATTACCTCCATTATAGAGTGACTAAAGGGTTTAATAGCTCACTATTTGTAGAGAAATTTGGTATCTAGAAGAGCTATCATTAAGGATGTTAGATAACTGTATGTACATACATGTATATGTATGTATGTATGTACGTATATACAAATGTATGTACGTACGTATGTACGTACATATGTATGTATGTACATACATACATGTACAACTGGGTTCAGGTAGACAGGTACATGTATTTAGTTAACTATTACTATAACTAAAACCTCTTTTAGTAAGGCATTTTGACTTTTAGTTAACTAAACTATAACTAAATTACAGGTATACTGTAAGTAACTAAAATGAAAAATGGCCAATAATGGGCACTTTTAGTTAACTAAAACTAAAACCCTTTTAGTTATAAGCCTAATATTACCTTAGTTAATTAAATTATAACTAAACTAAAATTGTGATAAACTAGACATACTATAACTATAACTAAATGTGGTCATTATTGGTCATACTAAAACATCACTAATGTACATGTGCATATAGTCGTACATACATGTACATACATGTATACCTACATGCATACGTTGACAAACTGTAGTTATGTATGTATGTAGGGTTATATGGAAGTGGTTAGTTTCACTGTGATACTGTCCCAATCTGGTTTGTGTACTTTTTCAGGGTTTTACTAAACCCTTTTGGTTATAAAGTTATGACAATTTTTGCAATGCACAATTGGTGTTTCACCATTTGAAGACTTCTGATAGCAAACGAGTACATGGAAACACAACTCATCTTTTGTTTGATGGCTATCGCTATCAAATCACAGCTTGAAATCAAGTACAGTTGAAGTAATGGCTGCTACAACATCAGACAGTTAATGTTTGAGCTCCACCCATTTCATGTCATGCACATGAATGAAGCCACAAAACTGTTTCTACTTGATTTTAACACTGTGCTTCTTATAATAGGCAGTACACTGCAAAATAGAATTGTTAAAATAACAAATGTATTGGTTAGTAGTTAGTACAGTTGTAAAGATTTAACAATTAGTTGAATACATACATACATGTATAACACATAGCTACTTTGTGCTAATTATATTAAAATATGTAAACGACATATGTATACCAATTATAATCAATTATCATGCCTAATCTCATAATAGATGCACAAAGAAACCAACAAATATTTAATTATAATAATTATTATGTTTCTTTGTACATCTAATAGACAAGATAAGGAATTGCCATTTCAATTATTAGATTACAAATACATTCATAACATCCTACACAACTAAACTACAATTCCTAGCAATTGTACTAACCAATAAATTAGTTATGTTAACAATTATATTTTAGTAGTGTATGTAGGACTGTAGTGTAAGTTGTGTACATATTATAAATATAATATAATCCATATCCATAAGTTATTATTATAGTCCAGTATTTGTCTGGAATTATTTTCTTGTCAGTTCGGCTTGTTTCCTAATCACCTGTAGCGAGGGTTCTGTACTGTGAGTGCATTCATTTATTTATTAAATAGTTTCACTATGATACTGTCCTAATCTTGTTTGTGCAGTTTTTCAATTTTGATATCTCTATGTGTTCTTTCATTTTTATTATACTTGTTCCTGTTCCTCTTGTGAATGACGAGTTGATAAATTGTGAAGTAAAATAACAAATAGAATCAACTAATAATAATAATAATAATAATAATAATAATAATAATAATAATCCTCATTATTATATTCTAAGATAAACATGTCATCTTTAAAATAGATCTACAAAACAACTAGTCTGTTATTATGAAAGTCACTAACATACAAGTTACCTAATGAATCTACTGTTATACCAAATGGTCTATGAAACTCTCCCTCTCCACTACCTCTCTTACCAAAGCAATGTATAAAACATCCATTAGTATCAAATATTGAGATACGATTATTAACCTGCTCACTAACATATAATAGATTATTATCTATGATGATGGAGGAAGGACAACTAATATGACCAGGATTAGACCCATATGAGCTAAATGTTGATATGTATTGTCCTGTTGATGTGAACTTCTTGATACAGTGATTATTATAATCTGCAACATACAAATATCCTTCATTGTCAAGTGTCACATCACGTGGATCATTGAATTGTTCTGGTGATGAACCATACTGACCGAAACTATGAGAGTAGGTGAGATCTTTATTGAGAACTTGAATACGATGATTGTATGCATCAGCAGCGAATATTTGTCCTGTGGTAGGATGAACTGTAATACCTATAGGAATATTAAACTGAAGAGGACCATTGCCTATCTCACTACTCCCAACTGATTTCACACAATGACCTTCAAATGTTAGTTTCTGTAGTCGATGATTATCAGTTACTAAAATGTGTCCATCGTGAGATATGGCTACTCCACGAGGATAAATGAATTGACCCTCCTTCGTTCCCTCTGTTCCAAATGACTTCACTTTCTTTCCCTCCTTGTTTAGTATTGTGATACGATGGGTAACATTCTCAGCTACTACAATCTCTTCATTCTTAGTGATTACTACACCATATGGTCTATTGAGTCCTGATATAATATTCACTGGTTTACCTCTCAACTCAGGGAAGAGAGTAAAGGGACTACCAGGGATATTCACACCTCCTAATCGTATTGTCAATTGATGTTTTCCTCTGGTACATGGAGTAAAGCTTATATTGTAGTTTCCTGACTGGGTCTCATTGATATCACATGATATGGGTTGACTGTCGCCAGCAGAAGAGAGTTCACAAGAGATGAGGGAGAAAGGAACTGAGAGGGGAGATCCATCTTGAGTCTGGAGGTTGAGAGTGATGGTCGATTTCTTACTAATGTAACAAGCATTCTTGACGAGAACCGATTTACCAAACGTTTTAGATTTTAACTCACCAATACCCTTATATTTATCAACCAATGTGTGATTACTAGTGAATGTGATGTTGGCCTCCTCTATTGGTTGAAATACAACAGGGTTGACATCTTGATTGACTGTTGTCATTACTTGTACCATATTCTGTTTCTCTCTCAATATCTGTTGTTGAGTCCCTACCTTCAGACTCTGTTCTACAAACTCCTCACAACCTTTCAGCTGTTTGAGGACTGTCTCTGCCTCTTCTCTCTGTTTGGTTAGTAATTGAATCTTCTGTTGTACTACAGTGTCTACCTGTTGAACTAACTGTCTCTGTGACTGTTGAACTAAGTTCATGATTAGTTGAGAGTGTGTGTGGATCTGTTTCTTGACATCTTCTCCCTGTTCTGTGACCTCCCTTTCTCTAGTGATGAGGTCAGTCACTGCTATATTAATGTCAGCTACTTTTGTTTTGACTTTCGTGAGGTCGGCCTCTATCTCTTGATGATGTTTAGGGTAGGACTCTGTAATGAGGTTGTAATCATGGTTTCGATGTTGTTTACTAACTGTACAATCTCGACAAATAAGCTCTTGACAAGTTTCACAGTAGACTTTGATTGGCTCATTATGATCGTTACACTTCATATTTCCATCCTCATTCAATGGAAGTAGTTTAGAAGTATTGAGTACTGCTACATCTTGTACATTGATAACCTCATGAGTAGAGAAGGACTGCCATCCATTATGTTTATCAAGACATTCTGGACATAAGAATTGAGTACACTGTTTACAATAACCAGTAGTAGAGTTCTTGTGACAATTATCACAAGAGGCCTTCGGGCCTTCAGAAGCTTTCTGTAGAGTAGTTTGTAGTTGAAAGAGGCTATTAATGAGGAAAGCAGTAGGGAATTCAGTGGGTCCTATGTCGGGTAGTTGTGTGGGTTTACGACACGAAGGACAGCTTATGAAATACTTGTCTCCCTGTTAGTAAATAAGATAATGTATAAACAATGAAGTGTTAACAAAAGCAGATTGTGTGTGTGTGTGTTTGTACCTGTGGTTCTTGTGGTAGTTTCTCAATACATTTTAAACAGAAGCTATGTAAGCATGGAAGAGTTTTGGGGTTAGTATACTGATCCAAACATACATTACATGTTAGTTGTTCATCAAGTTCCTTGAGAGCAGTAGAAGATTTAGTGGCCATTTTTCACTAGTGTCCTGTAGATATAGAGATACAGTTAGTGTGAACTGTGTACTAACAGTGTTGTAGTGACACACCCTATTTTACTAAAAAAGTGGACTGATTATTTTTACCGTATATGGTAATACTAATTGTAATGAATATTTAATGATATTCATTATGTGGGTGTGTTATGTTATTGTCTCTTTCTCCTTTCTAAAAATAGACTAGTTATTTCCTAATATGGTATGTAGAAATATATTAATAGTATCTATTATAATAACTGATAATATTTGTGGTTATGAACAGTTTGTAGAAAAGTGGGATCACTATGTTTAATTACCATATATGGTAATATTATGTCCTCTCAAACATAATAATTATGTAAGTTTGTTATAATTATTAAAAGACATCACCTTAGTAACAACTGACTTTACATCAACTGACTAAATTATAAAGTGAATGATTTTGCTAAAAGGACCTTACATTTACCCACTTACTATTCCACCGCCATTTTGTAAAGAAAGTCAATTAAATTTGGTTTGCAGGTAGAGCTATTATTAAGCATCTTAGATAACTGTATGTACATGTGTGTATGTACATATGTATATATGTATGTGTGTATGTATGTATGTATGTGTGTATGTATGTATGTATGTATGTGTGTACGTACGTGTGTATGTACATACATACGTGTACAACTGCATGAGTTTAGGTACATGTGTGTATGAGTTCATATGATTGTCATGTGACCTGCATCATAATAATTTTGTTTGTTATATTTTACATCCTAATGCTGCACTTTGGGACATGTTCATATTGAACTTCAGATAATACATCAGACAACTGACTCATAGTCATGTGACTATCATATATGAATGCACATGATTGCTATGTGACTTATATTACTTGCACTGAGATACATTTCTAACACCTGACAACTGTACCTACTTGTAGTCATGTGACTATCATATGATTGTCATGTGACTTGTATTACTATAATTATTATACATCTTACAGTACATCTCTAATACCAAGTCAGATTTCAGGGACACTACTGTACCCACTCGTAGTCATGGGAAGAGAAGTACATTTAAGGGACCACAAGAGGTGAGGTAATGACACACCCACAATAATCTAATTAACCACACCCACTTATTAGGAGACACCGGCTGAAAACCTTGTGACTCAACTCGAGACATTAGTATGCCGAAAGTTTCATATACCTCCACAAGAACTTCGCCGGAAAAGAGTTTTTGAAACCTTCATTATACATTCTTATAAGGTACATATATACATATACTATACCTATCTATCTATCTATCTATCTATCTATCTATCTACATATATCTATCTATATATATATATATATATATCCATTCTTCAGATGCTTGATAAAAATGTTGAATTCTGTGAAACAAAATCAATGATTCCATTTGTACTTCGTCTCCTTGGTTACTCGGTATCGCCCACTCGTGGTGATTATCCTTTTGCATATCCAACTCAAATAATAACTTCACCCACCACTCCAACTCCTAAATATCACCACCTGAATTACACGTGTTCCTATACACTTGGAAATTTACCATCTCATCTTCAGGCCCCTTGGCTAAGGGTCCTGTTTATTGTACTTTATAAGGTATCCTATTATTACTAATTACAAGGGGGCAGGAGGATGTGTAAGGAATGGGAATGTTGTTTGTGAACTCCAATTATCTCTGAATCTCCATTTTTCTCTCCCCCTTCCTCCCTCCCTTCCACCTCCCTCCTTCCTTTCCTTCCTCCCTCTCTCCTTCCCTCCCTACCTACCTACCTTTCCTCCTTCCCTCCTTTCCTCCCTCCCTCCCTCCTTCCCTCCTTCCTTCCATCCCTCTCCTTTCTTCCCTCCTTTCCTCTCTTCCTCCCTACCTCCCTTCTTCCCTCAGTATACTCACATAATTCTGCAATATCAAGATGCAGTTAGCTATCTCATGTGGTGTATTGAAATCATCCTCTGTACCCTGCGATCCTCTCCACACGTTTGCCCCGCCCCACAGTCCCTCCCACCTCCACAAATACATCGTCGATTATCCAAACACGGACCAACCTCATCCATTCCCAGTTCCCCAGGTTCTCCTCCTCCCGACTCTGCCATTTTTTCCAATCCTCTTGAAAGTCCAGGAAGGATACGTTCTCAGCCATTGGAACGAATCTTATTAGAAACAGTACCAGAGGAGAGTGGATCATTCAGTAAATCTTTACAAGAATCCATTGACATGACAACGCCTCATAGTAGACCTCCCATTGTTCATACTGCATCAGTAGCTAGTTATTCAAGTAGTATCTCTGTTGACCCTACTCCATCCTATAATGAACACAGGTCAGGGGTGTGTGTCATATGTCATGCACCCACGGATGTGTTCTCTGAGGAGGTAGTTGCATTGAGTATTACATGTCTAGGTACCTGTGCACACCACACTCCTGAACTAGTCTCCGCCCATCTGGTAACGTGGATGATTCCATGTATTGCTAAGTATGTGGTACTAACATGTGGTAGTGTTCATGTATTTGTGTTTATATGTCTATCTATTATCTGTGTGTATTATCCATCAGTTCATATATACAATTAGAACTGTCAGCATTTTAGTATTCTCTTGAAACTCGAATTTTTACCCTGAACTATAGCCTTGGTATTGATTTTTTCATTGCAAAATCAGTCATTTCAGATTGGGCTAAAACTTTTTATAGAGTTAGATAATGATGTCCTTATTATGTTTCCAAAGTGGTTTTGATCAATAATATTATCTGTTAGAACCGTGAGCATTTTAGTATTCTCTCGAAATTCGAAGTTTTACCCTGAACTATAGCCTTGGTATTGATTTTTTCATTGCAAAATCAGTCGTTTCAGATTGGGCCAAAACTTTTCATAGAGTTAGATAATGATGTCCTTATTATGTTTCCAAAGTGGTTTTGATCAATAATATTATCTGTATTATACATCACCCATCCATGCTTCCATCAATTCATCCATCCATCCATCCTTCCATCAATCCATCTATCCATCCATCTATCCATCTATCCATCCATCCATCTATCATCCATCCATCCATCCATCCATCCATCTATCCATCCATCCATCTATCTATTTACAGAGTTGTTATATCAGGACATTACTACTGGCAAGACAGCAGGTAACTCAAAACTCACTTACGAAACATACCTCATATACCACCATATTTATATCATGTAGTATCTCAGATCCACCTCCTGGTTCTGGAATGTCTGTTGCCAAGCAGTTTCTGTTATCTCTTTTAACTCAGTTTGCAGAGAGACGAGTATTTTTATATCTTTTGCGTCATGATCATCTAGGTAACTAACTATCTCTTCATATTTTCTTTACACCTTATAGAAATGGGTGATAATTATATCATATTTATTAGTTATTATTTTATAAAGTGATATTACAGTGTGTTGTTATTTTAATCAGTAGCTTTTTGGAACAATTAGATAGCATTTTAAAAGATATATTTATCAAATAATTGGACAATCTGATCTATTTATCTCCTAAAGTGAATGTTGACAGCAATAATATGGTGCAGTGTTTGTGATAAGTTCATATGGTGCACCATTGGCCCAATGAGCTTCTTATTTGGCACTGCACAGCTCTCTCTTTGGGCCAGTGGCGCAGTTAATTATGATTATATTGTCACTAACAGCATTAACTGTTTGTTAATTGGGTCAAGATGTATTCCCAATGGCATACACACTAACCATTGTTGAGCCAATTTGGCCCATGCTTGATATATGTTTCCCAGCGCTACTACCTTTTCTATTGATTATCATATCTCGTATCTCTTTTCCAGATCTTACTGAGACAGTATTCAAAGCTGTAGCTTCTGGTTTAGCTAATCAACTAAGCGAAGAAGAAGAAGATCGAGAAAATGAAGATCTTACTCAAGCCTCGCTCGTTGAATATTTCCTTGAGGTAATACTTGACATCATGTGACATTACAGTGACATCATGTGACACTAGTTTGACATTCACAGGTATCATGTGACAGTAGTATGACATTACACAGGTATCATGTGACACTATTATGACACTACAGTGGCATCATATTACACTGTTATATGACATTATTGGGACATCATGTGACATCATGTGACATCACAACATCTAGTGACAACCATTTATTAATATAGGATGCTGTGAATTCCACCAACTTCACGCAAGTAGTTAACTCAAACTCGTTTAATAATCTCGCTTGTTACTTAGAGGTGATACCAGAGGGCTCCGCCCATCTTTTCTTAAGGCTGAACCATCTAGATACCTTCTTGAAGAAACTGCAAATGGAAGAAAATAGAAATGTAATTCAATTTTAAATTAGATATTATCATAAATGTTGTATCCACTTTCCTGTTAACCACCTAAGGCATCCATCTGTCAGACTGTCAGTCCACCAAACATCTATATATCGTCTGTCTGTCAGTCCATCCATACTTCTATCAAACTGTCAATCAATCAATCAATCAATCTATCTATCTATGTACCTATCTATCTATCTATCTATCTATCTATCTATCTATCTATCTATCTATCTATCTATCTATCTATCTATCTATCTATCTATCTATCTATCTATGTACCTATCTATCTATCTATCTATCTATCTATCTATCTATCTATCTATCTATCTATCTATCTATCTATGTACCTATCTATCTATCTATCTATCTATCTGTCCCTGCATAGATTCTTTATAAACAAGACGTATTCCAAAACTTTCTGAGAATTATTATTCAACTTCTGAAATTTTGTGATCCCATTCATGTGAGTTATATAACCACAACTTCATCCATCCATCCATCCATCCATCCATACATCCATCCATCCATTCATCCATCCATTCATCCATCATCCATCCATCCATCCATCCATCCATCCATTCATCCATCCATTCATCCATTCATACATCCATCCATCCATCCATCCATCCATCCGTCCATTCATTCATCCATCCATCCATCCATCCATCCATCCATCCATTCATCCATTCATCAATTCATTTGTCATTTCTCAGCTATTTATTTCATCCATTATTTTTGTTTCCTCTATCAGGCTCCTTCTACAGGTCAAACCTCATCTTCTTCCTCTGCACTACCTATTACAATCTCTTCCATATTACAAGAGGTTCCAGACATATTGACTGAAGCTCTTCAATGTATTTCCTGTCCCACTGGAGGACTAGTGACACTAGTAGGAGTTTGGTATAGAGCATTTCTTCAACATGGTCACAAGGTATGTATTATGACTGATTGTAAATACATATATCAAAATCCTATTTATCTATTTGTATTTATCTATCTATCTATCTATCTATCTATCTATCTCTATAATAGCGTCAACTCCCTAAAAAGTACATACTATTAAAACTATTGATTGATCAGTTTACGTTCGGTCTCTCTGTCCAGTCGTCTATTCTTCCTGAGAATATCATTAGTATCACTCAAACCTTTCTCCTCTTCCTAAACGAGTATGTATACTTTGGATACATCGATACTCTATCCGAACAAAGGATCTTTTCTCCTTTCCTGGTAAGATGCTGGTCAAGTGATTATGTATGATAGTCATGTGATAATATTACTAGTCATGTGATCATTCTTAGTACACTGTATTTATTATCATGTAAGTCACATGACTAGGGTGTGGTTATTAAAGGTAAATAATGTCATTGCATGTCATGTGACCTTGTACATATATTGCAAGTTATGTCATATGACTTACTACCTCGCATTTCAGAAAGATCAGGAACTATATCTTGGTTCTCTTGTGAACAGTGGACAAGACACAACAGGCATTGAGCATGCATTTACAGGATCAATGAGTGATGCATTGAGATATCTGGCCTGTATGCAACCTCAAGCTTCTATTGAAGTTCGTATTCGTCCATCTGTCTGTCTGTCTATATGTACATGTACATGTACATGTGCCCCAGTGTACATCTGTCTGTATGTCTATATGTACATGTACATGTACACGTGCCCCAGTGTAATCTGTCTGTCTATATGTACATGTACATAAACATGTGCCCCAGTGTACATCTGTCTGTATGTCTGTCTGTTTGTCTGTCTATCTGTCTATATGTTCATGTATATGTACACGTGCCCCAGTGTAATCTGTCTGTCTGTCTGTCTGTCTATATGTACATATACATGTGTCACCAGTGTACATGTGTCTGTCTGTCTGTCTATATGTACATATACATGTGTCACCAGTGTACATGTGTCTGTCTGTCTGTCTATATGTACATATACATGTGTCACCAGTGTACATGTGCTTGTCTGTCTGTCTATATCTACATATATATGTGTCACCAGTGTACATGTTTCTGTCTGTCTGTCTATATGTACATATACATGTGTCACCAGTGTACATGTGTCTGTCTGTCTGTCTATATGTACATATACATGTGTCACCAGTGTACATGTGTCTGTCTGTCTGTCTATATGTACATATACATGTGTCACCAGTGTACATGTGCTTGTCTGTCTGTCTATATCTACATATATATGTGTCACCAGTGTACATGTTTCTGTCTGTCTGTCTATATGTACATATACATGTGTCACCAGTGTACATGTGTCTGTCTGTCTGTCTATATGTACATATACATGTGTCACCAGTGTACATGTGTCTGTCTGTCTGTCTATATCTACATATACATGTGTCACCAGTGTACATGTGCTTGTCTGTCTGTCTATATCTACATATATATGTGTCACCAGTGTACATGTTTCTGTCTGTCTGTCTATATGTACATGTACATGTGTCGTCAGTGTACACGTGTCTGTCTGTCTCTCTATATGTACATGTGTCTGTCTGTCTCTCTATATGTACATATACATGTGTCACCAGTGTACATGTGTCTGTCTGTCTGTCTATATCTACATATACATGTGTCACCAGTGTACATGTGCTTGTCTGTCTGTCTATATCTACATATACATGTGTCACCAGTGTACATGTGTCTGTCTCTCTATATGTACACGTGTCTGTCTGTCTCTCTATATGTACACATGTCTGTCTGTCTCTCTATATGTACACGTGTCTGTCTGTCTCTCTATATGTACATGTGTCTGTCTGTCTCTCTATATGTACATGTGTCTGTCTGTCTCTCTATATGTACATGTGTCTGTCTGTCTCTCTATATGTACATGTGTCTGTCTGTCTCTCTATATGTACATGTGTCTGTCTGTCTCTCTATATGTACATGTGTCTGTCTGTCTCTCTATATGTACATGTGTCTGTCTGTCTCTCTATATGTACATGTGTCTGTCTGTCTCTCTATATGTACATGTGTCTGTCTGTCTCTCTATATGTACATGTGTCTGTCTGTCTCTCTATATGTACACGTGTCTGTCTGTCTCTCTATATGTACACGTGTCTGTCTGTCTCTCTATATGTACATGTGTCTGTCTGTCTCTCTATATGTACATGTGTCTGTCTGTCTCTCTATATGTACATGTGTCTGTCTGTCTCTCTATATGTACATGTGTCTGTCTGTCTCTCTATATGTACATGTGTCTGTCTGTCTCTCTATATGTACATGTGTCTGTCTGTCTGTCTATATGTATTGAATTATTGGTACAATCATTGAATATTAATTTTGAGTTCATCAATATTACTAAAGGTTGCAATTCAAGTTAAACTCGTTATATCTCAGCTGATAGCATTGAGAATCCACAGACAACATCAACCTCTTGGTTTAGTTAGGAGAATATTGGATGGAGTATATAGCTTTGCTTGGATGGAGAAGAGGTACATGTACATGTATACTATTAGTATTGTACATGTACATGTATACTATTAGTATTGTACATGTACATGTATATTATTAGTATTGTACATGTACATGTATATTATTAGTATTGTACATGTACATGTATATTATTAGTATTGTACATGTACATGTATATTATTAGTATTGTACATGTACATGTATACTATTAGTATTGTACATGTACATGTATATTATTAGTATTGTACATGTACATGTATACTATTAGTATTGTACATGTACATGTATATTATTAGTATTGTACATGTACATGTATATTATTAGTATTGTACATGTACATGTATATTATTAATACTGTACATGTACATGTATATTATTAGTATTGTACATGTACATGTATATTATTAGTATTGTACATGTACATGTATATTATTAGTATTGTACATGTACATGTATATTATTAGTATTGTACATGTACATGTATATTATTAGTACTGTACATGCCTTTTAATTACACACACACACACACACACACACAGTGTTTTCATTTTTCCATTTGTATTTATCTCTATCTATCTATCTATCTATCTATCTATCTATCTATCTATCTATCTATCTATCTATCTATCTATCTATCTACCTATCTATCTATCTATCTATCTATCTATCTATCTACCTATCTATCTATCTATCTATCTATCTATCTATCTACCTATCTATCTATCTATCTATCTATCTATCTATCTATCTATCTATCTATCTATCTATCTATCTATCTATCTACCTATCTATCTATCTATCTATCTATCTATCTATTTATATATATATCTATCTATCTATCTATCTATCTATCTATATATCTATCTATCTATCTATCTATCTATCTATCTATCTACCTATCTATCTATCTATCTATCTATCTATCCATTTAGTCCCAAATCTTTGAACCCGAAATCAAAATCAGTTAATATGTTTATTGGAGACCACATTAGTTCTCTACAGGTATGATGTACAGAAATCAGTCACATGACTGTCACATGACCAATTTGACTAGGTACTAGGATGGCTATTGATGGGTGCGATGTGTCATAATGCTGTCCACAGTGCTGTAGAGAGAACCAGCATTGGGAAAATAGAAGGTGTGATTTCTAACGAGTGTGAGGTTTTGACAAGACTTGGCCCTTCGTTATCAGAAACTGTTGATGATGTTTATGATCATGTTAAAGGGTCTTTGAACTTTCTAGTTAAGGTATGTGTATGGGGCGCATGTGGTCACCAGGTTTGGGTATGAGTCTGGTAATGATGTTTATGATCATGTTAAAAGGTCTTTGAACTTTGTAGTTAAGGTATGTGTATGGGGCGCATGTGGTCACCAGGTTTGGGTATGAGTCTGGTAATGATGTTTATGATCATGTTAAAAGGTCTTTGAACTTTCTAGTTAAGGTATGTGTATGGGGTACGTGTGGTCACCAGGTTTGGTTATGAGGTACATTTGTGTTATCTAGACCCTGAATAGAGGGCCTAGTGATCAATGTGTGCTTGTAAATATACACATACTATACTGTCTATACATCATTAATGTACTTATTAATATACATGTACACTTTCTCCAGAAATCGGGTATTGCTTACTGGGGTCTCCGCTGTATATTGTGTTTCTGCAGTGTAAGTTTTAATTTATAGTCCAATAGTCCATTGTTCATCCATTAATTATCAATCCATTAGTCTATTCTCTATCCATTTTCTATAGTCCATTGTATACCTATTAGCCCGCTGTTCCTCCATTATCAAACCATTAGTCTGTTGTTTACCCATTAGCCCATTGTGCATCCAGTAGTCCATTGTTAATCCATTAGTCATTGTTCACTATCCATTCACAAGTCCATTAATTGTCTATCTATTAGTTCATTGTCTATCCAGTAGTCCAGTGTTAATCCATTAGTCATTGTTCACCATTATCCATTCACTAGTCCATTAATTGTCTATCTATGAGTTCAGTCTATCCAGTAGTCCAGTGTTAATCCAGTAGTCCATTGTTCAGTCATCAGTTCAGTTTCACTAATTGATATATAACACTGTTCATTATTCCATTAGATTTGGACAGCATATATGGAGTTACATGTGAATGATTCTCAGGCAATACCAGAAGTAGCTCATTTCTGGCAGCGAGTTGTGGATCAAATATTAGCTCTACCATCAAAAGAAGGAATGGTTAGAGATAGACAGACAGACAGGCAGACAGACAGACAGACAGATAGACAGATAGACAGACAGGAAAGGGGAGGGAGAGAGATACAAAGATGGAAGCTAACTAGTTATATTTTCTATTCTTCTCATAGTTATTGTGTATAGAAGATATTGTGGTCAGTGTTTGTGAACAAACCATAATACCACTCAAGAAAGCACGTTTGTCTTGTGTACCTTTGGTAAGAACAGATTAAATACCTAGTTTCTTGATATATAATACTTACATGTAGTTTCTTAATATACAGTACTTAGTAGACAGTACCGAAGTACTGAACATTTTTCTGAGATCATGATGAATGACCAGAAGTAACTATAGTTTATGTATATCTTTAATCTTTTCTTTAGCTTCTCCCGACATGGAAACGTGTAATCAACAAATTACAGGATCCACAAGAGGTAACGTACAGTGTACCCTCCTTTGTCATGTGACTACCCTCTATATCATGTGACGTATTATTATAGGCGTACACAGTGTATCCTCCTTTGTCATGTGACATATTATACGAAATTGATATTTATTACAGGCATACAGTGTAGCCTCATTTGTCATGTGACTATGCCGTCATGTGACTATCTGAAATTGATAATATTTAGTATAGGCATACAGTGTACCCACCTATGTCATGTGACTGCCCTCTATGTCATGTGACATTATCAAATTGATAATATTTAGTATAGGCATACAGTGTACCCACCTATGTCATGTGACTACCCTCTGTTATGTGACATTATCAAATTGATAATATTTAGTATAGACATACACAGTGTACCCACCATGTCATGTGACATTGATAATATTTATTATAGGCAGAACTACCTGATTATAATGCTGTTACCGAGGTTTCCATGGATACTTGGTATCGAGAAATGTTACGTAATTTCATTGAATTGGAATCAAAAATAGCCCTTTGATGAACTAACAATTTTTTTTTTAATTCATGCATTAATTTTTAGCCAATCAAATGACAGCAAATATGTTGTTTTGTTTATTGTCATAATCAATAATTATAATTTTATGTTCAATAGTCTCATACCCAGACTGTTTCAACTAGCCTCATACTCAGACGATGTACATTGTAGTATCAGATCTTTCAATACAACATTTTTTTGAAGAGAAAATAAAATAAACAGCAGATAATTTTTACTGTCAGTCACTGGCATCTTCGTCTGAGAAATATGAATCTGGTTTCAAAGTATGTCTTCTCTGTTTGGTATCAGCTGGTTGAAATGGTTGCTGTACGTGTCAGAAAAGAAAAGCAATTAAAAATGTGCCTTGGCTAGTTAGAGGCTCGTGATTCGTGTAGCCTATAATTAGAGCATATATGGTACTATATTAAACATAATAATAATACAATATGAAACCCCACCCCTCTCTAGTCTATACTATACTGTATAGTATAGTACCATATATATTCTAATTGAAGGTTATTGTTTACATAAAGCTGATGAATATTTCACCTCAGGTAATCTCCTCCTCTTCTCTTTCTTCTTGACTAAGTTGAATTGCTTCACTTAGTGAGAAGTCATCATCTTCATCTTCATCACACATGTCCTCCTGTGGACTACAAGAGAATACTATAGTTAGAAATAATGTCTTTTGATTTACGAGAGAAAACTAATGATGAGATACTATGGTATCTTATCTGTAGGGTTGGGCAGATGTTATATTTAGCTTGGAAGATTATTAGAAGGTTGATTATACATATGAGGCTCATGAGAAATGATCGTTGTTTCTTCTCCTAAGTAATGATATGATGTCGGGCTTGCAGCATAAATAGATTGCTATGTGATGATATATGTTCATCTGCACATACCTGTTATCTTCTTTGTGTTTTCTTTTACATTTCTTTCTTTCTGGTTGGTCTCTGTCTCCTAGAGTATTTTTAGGACATTTGTAACTTAAGTGACCATTCAACCTAACGAAGAGATTAGACTCCATAATTACTACCTTGACATACATACATACATACTTACATACATACATGTACATAATAATACATTCATATATACATACATACATAAATACATACATACATACACATACATTTATACATACATACATACATACATACATACATACATACAAACATACATACATACATATATACATACATACACATGTACATACGTACGTACATACATAAATAGATACATTCATAATTACATATACATACATACACAAGCCTTACCCCACATTCATAACAAAATGATTTGTCTTTATAGATCTTCCTTTTAATAAACTCAGTGGCTCTACTGTTATCTTTAGCAATATTACATTTTAGAGTATGTCCGAACAGCACTCTATTATTCATTATCTGGACAGCCTTCTGTGCTGAAGTACGATCGATAAATAGCACAAATGCTACTCCCTGACTTTCTCTAGTGACCTTCTTCTTCACAATAGTTACTCTAACATAATCCTCCACTCATTCTTTCTAAATTCTGTTGGTATCCATTTTGGAGAAGTCTAATGAGCGGATTTCAAAAATATGGACAAAGAAGAGGGAGCCCTCGAGGCCTCACAGATGCCCTTATTCGTCATAACAAACAGACAGCAAGAGCTTTTCGTATGATAGTAGACAAGGTATATATACTATTTACTATAGTGTAATAATATAAGTGTATAGAGTTTAATGTCATAAGAATAATACATGATTATATATAACTCAGCAATGGATTGAAATATGACATATATACACAAAAAAGAACGAGAAAGATAACTAATTATATGAAAATGGTAGGACCCCAGGTAAAAACAATTCACTGCTAAAGATATGCATATATCATAATGATAGAGAACGACAACACATATATTTAACTTCATCTTCTGGTGCTAACAGCTAACTGTGTGATCACAGATAAGAGGTTCTTTGCACAGAGGTGTTGAATAGTGAGCCAACTACTAGACATTTTGATCTACTTGTCCATTTTCAATTTACCGGACATTCACTTGGTTTATCAGACAATGTCCTGTATGACTGGCTGTTTCTACACCACTGTCTCTGGGCCGATGATACACCACATCATCTTATCAAAATCACACGATACTTTTTTTATGTAGGTAAAAAAAGAAATCAATTGGGACGAAGAAGAAAAGAAAGAGAAAGAAAGACTTGCTAGTCTAGTAAAAACCAGACAACCCATACTAAGAGACGAGAGTCATGAATCTGATGATGAAGAACCTGACAAACGAGTTTTCAAAACCAGACAACCCAGACCAAGAGATGAGAGAAATGAATATGGCAATGAAGAAGAACCTTACCGACGAATTTTCAAAACCAGACGATCAAGATCAAGAGATGAGAGTAATGAATCTGATTATGAAGAAGAACCTGATAGACACGTTTTCAAAACTATAGTACTGGAATGAGTCTGAAAGATGGTACATAGCCTATGGTACTGGAATGAGTTCACATAATGTATAGAGTACAGTAGCCTATGGCACTGGAATGAGTCCGTATGGTACATATACATGTAGAATATAGTAATTGGCCCTTGCAGCATGGGACATAGAATTGAGTTTGGGAATGAGTCCTTATATTGATATTATATTAGTTGACACTTCAGAGTGAGGGTGTTCCACTCGAATTTGAGGCTTTTCAGAGATATGCATGTTACATGTTAGACAGAGACTGGTGTAGTCATTCTTATCAAGATCATAATGATGCTTCAAATATGTGTTTACTCTGTCAGGTAATGTCTGTCTGTCGTCCATCCATCCATCCATCTATCCATTCACCATCCATTAATTCATCCATCCATCAATCCATCCATCCATCCATCCATTCATCCATCCATCCATCTATCAATCAATCAATCCATCCATCCATTCATCCATCCATTAATCCATCCACCCATCCATTTGTCCAACCATCCATCCATCCATTCATTCACCATCTATCCATCCATCCACCAATCATGTCTATTTTATACAGGCGACAGCTCTATGGTTTAATCTAGCTACTCACATAATTCAACATTACTCTCAGGCGTCTCAGCAAGAGGAAGAAGGAGAGGAGACTCTAGACGGTGAACAGACACCCATTACTAAAAAGGGGCGTGTCTCTATAAAGTTACCTGGTCCCACAAAGAAGAAATCATCTGAAATTGCAGGAAATAATGGTTCTACTCATACCCCTGTTCAAACTGACCACACTCCTTTTGACGAGACGTGGGAAACTGTTGGTGTTGAAGAGGTAATAGAGAAAAAAGCAGTTCCTTTGAAACCTGGAAAACCTTCCCCTCGTGGTAGACGTCTGGCTATGATACAACGTCACTCAGAACTTGATTTATCAGCTGTATCTTCACCTACTTCTCAACTAGAAATGACTAATGAACCACACCTACTTCCAAAACTGTATAGTTTGTTTTAATTGTCTGTTCAGGTAATGTATGTATGTATGTATGTATGTATGTATGTATGTATGTGTGTATGTATGTGTGTATGTGTGTATATATGTATCATGTATGTGTGTATGTATGTACGTATGTATATGTGTACATGTACATGTATGTATGTACAATGTATGTATGTGTATGTATATATGTATGTATATATGTTTGTATGTGTGTATGTATGTATGTATTATGTATGTATGTGTGTATGTATGTATGTATGTATGTATGTATGTGTGTATGTATGTATGTACGTATGTATGTATGTACATGTATGTATGTACAGTGTGTATGTATGTATGTATGTATGTATGTATGTATGTATGTGTATATGTGTGTATGTATGTGTACAAGTATGTATATACATGCATATATGTGTATGTATGTATGTATATATGTATGTATGATGTATAATGTATGTATGTATTTACATTAATCCATTTCTCTTTTAGAAACTTCACCCATCATCACATCCTGACTCAATGATACAGATAATAACATCTTTTGAAAGGGATTGACAAGCCTACACTATTAACTGACGTCCATAACCTGTTTAAAAAGTTAGTCCTTGATAATTCTATACACCCCATAATTTGACTTGAAATCAAATCTGTATCGGATTTGATCAAAATGAATCAGTTTAGTTTCAATCATAGTAAGAAATTGAATGAAATTTGGTCAGTTTGAATCATTTAACCAAAAGTCAATCAGATTACTTCAATCACATTAAATTTAACTGAGTTGAATACATATATATGTATATGTACTTGTATATGTACTTATATATGTACTTGTATATGTACATGTACTTTTCTTTTTTCTATTTCTCTTCAGACTGTGGAATATTTTAGAAAGTGACGTATCATTCTTGAATCAAATGTGTGTCAGTCTTCTTCTTGCCTGTCAAGAAGATATTGTACCCTACGAAGTATCTTCAGCTGATAGTCCTTCGTCATTAAAGCTTTGGAAATGTATTTCAGATGGGTTTTCTACTCAAAGATGGAAGATCACCATTAAAACTGGTTTGTTTGTATGCTCCACAAAAATAATGCTTGCATGCCTCTCTCATCTTGCACCTAAATGCTAGTATGCTGCATGTTAATAGTAACACTGAAGGTATGTGTAGAATATGAGTAGATGTGTGCTGCATATATGGAGAAAAGAGGATGTACATATTGTCCAATTTTTACTGTCCTACATACATTGTTCACATATGTAATTATATATAATCATTCCACATACAGACATACAGGAATATATCCACCTCTAACTTGAGTTACCACCCACACACACCAACCCAACCCCACTCCCATATTTCACACAATATTTAGTTCAAAACACAGCAGTAACTCAGCTACAAGCCTTCTGGGGCCCCCAAAGCAACCTCAGAAAGCCTAAAGTTAAAACATTTCCTGAGGGAGCAGTGTGCTTCACAGGGATTGATTCTTTCCCCTCTTTAACAAGTAATCCTATATGAATTCCTGTACATATATATGCAACCTCCACGTGTGCAGCTTTGAAAGTAACACATGGTAGTCTGTATCCTACAACTATACATTTTTGTGAGGGAGTGTGTATGTATGTTTGTATTGACGTGTTCGAGTATGTATAGTATTTTGTATGTGACATGTGTGGTATATGTGTTAGTGTACATATATGTGTCTATGTATAAATGTATATGTATGTGTATGTCTGTGTATGTATGTACATGGATCTCACGGTATCGTGTGGTGTGTATTAGTGGTGCATATGTATATGTATGTGTATCTATTTAATTATGTACCTGTAGTATATTTGTACGAATGTACATGTACAGGATATGATATACTCCCTCGCTTCTTCCCTCCATTCCACTCTTTTTTCCTTCCCTCATACCCTCCATTCCTCCCTCCCTCCCTCCCTCACTCTCTCTCTCCCTCTCTCTTCCTTCCCTCATTCTCTCCCTCCCTCTCTCTTCTTTCTCTAACACCCTCACTCTCCCTCCATCCCTCTCTTCCTAATCTCTCAGTTGATAAACTAGCTCTAATCTTACACTTCATGCCCGGAGGTATGGAAGGATTGACTCTTAATAATTGGAAACCTCATAAATACATCAAACTAACCCTAGCCTATGGCTTCTGTCAAATGGTACGACTCATTCAGAGTAAAGATTCCATTGTCATCACAAGGGTACAGTATTGTCTGGGTAACTTGAGAAAGAAATCAATTGAGGTTAGTTTTGTTCAGTGGTGGTCACCTGATAATCATGTGACATGTGATATTTTCATTTGGCAGTATATATCATTATTGTCATTTGAATGACGTGTGGCTATACTTCCTGTCATGTGACTGCCATCTATATATCATGTGACATGCATATGACTATTAAACTTAGTTTCACATTAAGTACTCTACAAAATGCACTTTACAAAACATGTGACAGTCATGTGATTAATGAATATCATTATTTCAGGCCATCAAGAGCTTTCTACTAATCCTGTTCATTCATGGTCCTCTATATCAAAGTACAATTATCCAGAGCCTTGCTCTCCTGAATTCAGCATTACCAAAGCTTCCTTTTCTTTCTCTTTCGCTGATCCAACAACTTTTGGCAGCTGCTGATGGACTCATGAGGTCACGTGACATGGATGATGTTCTTCAATATGTAAATACTGTGACTGAGGTATCGTTAGCAACAAGGTTTTAAGAAGGTTCCATGAAATTCTTTCCCTTTTTAGGCCCAGAAAAAAACGTCACAATCTAGTGTATTAAGTGGGCGTAGCCAAGTAGTACGTCCCAGTGTTACATCATCAGCTTATAGTTACGCAACAATTGATGAAGATACTGTTAGTCCCGAAATATTACAGCTGCAATGTGACACACTGTCTCTTTTACTGAAGGTACATATGTAGTCTCATTTTTATGTACATGTACATACATACATACGTACATACGTACATACATAGATTACATACATACATACATATGTACATATGTACATTATACATACATACGTAGATTACATACGTACATACATACATACATGCATATGTACGTAGTCTATGTACATCATACGTACGTATATAAATGTGCATACACACATAACATACATACATACATGTACGTATGTATGTACATATACTTATGTACATACATACATATATACATATATACATATGTATGTAATACTATGTACGTTGAACTAATTGTAGTTATGTACGTATGTAGGGTTATATGGAAGTGGTTAGTTTCACTATGATACTGTCCCAGTCTTGTTTGTGTACTTTTTATGGCCTATAGGGCCATTCCTATGATTGCTTTCCACGGAGTTGAACTATATTATATATATATATATATTTTTTTTTGTGTCCACCTGCGTGAGTATGCGTTGTATACGTAGTTAAGGCTTGGTCAATTAATGGGTGTGGCGCGTAAAAGAATGTGCGCTCGAGCTGATGAGCTCTACAGACCAGCAAAAAGAAAGCTGATGTAGCTAAGAAGCTTACGTACAAACTGAAACTAATAGGTAGCTATTCTGCCTTAAATGTGTTCCTAAAGTTCTAAAAAGTCGTTTGAAGGTAAGGAGAGTAGATAATCAAAATAATAACTATAATAGGCTGTGGCAAGATAAAGTCAGCCATAATTACTGAATGCTGAACACCACAAAGCAATCATAGGGATACTTTTTTCTCTCTATATATATCTTGTTCAGTTTTGATATTCCCATACATGGTCTTTCATTTTTTAAATAAATATTTTTATTATATATACTTGTTCCTGTTCTTCTTGTGAATGACTAGTTGATAAATTGTAAAGTAAAATTATTATAAGAACAATTAGAATCAAGTAATAATAATAATAATAATTATTATTATTATAATTATAATAATAATAATAATAATAATAATAATCTACATTATTATACTCTAAGATAAACATGTCATGTTTAAAATAGATCTACAAAACAACTAGTCTGTAATTCATTAAATCACTAACATACAAGTTACCTAATGAATCTACTGTTATACCAACTGGACTATTAAACTCTCTCCTTCCACTACCTCTCTTACCAAAGCAATGTATAAAACATCCATTAGTATCAAATATTGAGATACGATTATTACCAAACTCACTAACATATAATATATTATTATCTATGATGATGGAGGTAGGCTTAGTAATTTGACCAGGATTAGACCCACGTGAACTAAATGTTGATATGTATTGTCCTGTTGATGTGAACTTCTTGATACAGTGATTATCACTATCTGCAACATACAAATATTCTTCATTGTCAAATGTCACATCATATGGCTCATTGAATTGTTCTGGTGATGAACCTTTCTTACCGAAACTATGAGAAAAGGTGAGATCATTATTGAGAACTTGAATACGATGATTGTATGTATCAGCAATGAATATTTGTCCTGTGGTAGGATGAACTGTAATACCTACAGGAGTATAAAACTGAAGAGGACCATTGCCTGTCTTACTACTCCCAACTGATTTCACACAATCACCTTCAAATGTTAGTTTCTGTAGTCGATGATTATCAGTTACTAAAATGTGTCCATCGTGTGATATGGCAACTCCATAAGGATAAGTGAATTGACCCTCCTTTGTTCCGAATGTTCCAATTGACTTCACTTTCTTTCCCTCCTTGTTTAGTATTGTGATACGATTGGCAAAAATCTCAGCTACTACAATCTCTTCATTCTTAGTGATTACTATGCCACCTGGGTTATCGACTCCTGATATAATATTCACTGGTTTACCTCTCATCTCAGGGGAGATAGTAAAGGGACTACCAGGGATATTCACACCTCCTAATCGTATTCTCAATTGATGTTTTCCTCTTGTACGTGGGGTAAAGCTTATATCATAGTTTCCTGACTGGGTCTCATTGATATCACATGATATGAGTTGACTATCATCAGCAGAAGAGAGTTCACAAGAGATGAGGGAGAGAGGAACTGAGAGGGGAGATCCATCTTGAGTCTGGAGTTTGAGAGTGGCGGTCGATTTCATACCAACGTAACAAGCATTCTTGACGAGAACTGATTTTCCAAACGTTTTAGATTTTAACACACCAATACTCTCATATTTATCAACCAATGTCTGATTACTAGTGAATGTGATGTTGGCCTCCTCTATTGTTTGAAATACAACAGGGTTGACACCTTGATTGACTGTTGTCATTACTTGTACCATATTCTGTTTCTCTCTCAATATCTGTTGTTGAGTCCCTACCTTCAGACTCTGTTCTACAAACTCCTCACAACCTTTGAGCTGTTTGAGGACTGTCTCCGCCTCTTCTCTCTGTTTGGTTAGTAATTCGATCTTCTGTTGTACTACAGTGTCTACCTGTTGAACTAACTGTCTCTCTGACTGTTGGACTAAGTTTATGATTAGTTGAGAGTGTGTGTGGATCTGTTTCTTGACATCTTCTCCCTGTTTTGTGACCTCCCTCTCTCTAGTGATGAGGTCAGTCACTGCTGTATTAATGTCGGCTACTTTTGTTTTGACTTTCGTGAGGTCAGCCTCTATCTCTTGATGATGTTTAGGGTAGGACTCTGTAATGAGGTTGTAATCATGGTTTCGATGTTGTTTACTAACTGTACAATCTCGACAAATAAGCTCTTGACAGGTTTCACAGTAGACTTTGATTGGCTCATTATGATCGTTACACTTCATATTTCTATCCTCATTGAATGGAAGTAGTTTAGAAGTATTGAGTACTGCTACATCTTGTACATTGATAACCTCATGAGTAGAGAAGGGCTGCCATCCATTATGTTTATCAAGACATTCTGGACATAAAAATTGAGTACACTGTTTACAATAACCAGTAGCAGAGTTTTTGTGACAATTATCACAAGAGGCCTTCGGGGCTTCAGAAGCTTTCTGTAGAGTAGTTTGTAGTTGAAAGAGGCTATTAATGAGGAAAGCAGTAGGGAATTCAGTGGGTCCTATGTCGGGTAGTTGTGTGGGTTTACGACACGAAGGACAGCTTATGAAATACTTGTCTCCCTGTTAGTAAATAAGATAATGTATAAACAATGAAGTGTTAACAAAAGCAGATTGTGTGTGTGTGTGTTTGTACCTGTGGTTCTTGTGGTAGTTTCTCAATACATTTTAAACAGAAGCTATGTAAGCATGGAAGAGTTTTGGGGTTAGTATACTGATCCAAACATACATTACATGTTAGTTGTTCATCAAGTTCCTTAAGAGCAGTAGAAGAAGATTGTTGAGCCATCTCTGTCTCCTTTCTAAAAATAGACTGGTTATTTCCTAATATGGTAGAAATATATTAATAGTATCTATTATAATAACTGATAATATTTGTGGTTATGAACAGTTTGTAGAAAAGTGGGATCACTATGTTTACCATATATGTGTGTACGTACGTGTGTATGTACATACATACGTGTACAACTGCATGAGTTTAGGTACATGTGTGTATGAGTTCATATGATTGTCATGTGACCTGCATCATAATAATTTTGTTTGTTATATTTTACATCCTAATTCTGCACTTTGGGACATGTTCATATTGAACTTCAGATAATACATCAGACAACTGACTCATAGTCATGTGACTATCATATATGAATGCACATGATTGTTATGTGACTTATATTACTTGCACTGAGATACATTTCTAACACCTGACAACTGTACCTACTTGTAGTCATGTGACTATCATATGATTGTCATGTGACTTGTATTACTATAATTATTATACATCTTACAGTACATCTCTAATACCAAGTCAGATTTCAGGGACACTACTGTACCCACTCGTAGTCATGGGAAGAGAAGTACATTTAAGGGACCACAAGAGGTGAGGTAATGACACACCCACTTATTAGGAGACACCAGCTGAAAACCTTGTGACTCAACTCGAGACATTAGTATGCCGAAAGTTTCATATACCTCCACAAGAACTTCGCCGGAAAAGAGTTTTTGAAACCTTCATTATACATTCTTATAAGGTACATATATACATATACTATACCTATCTATCTATCTATCTATCTATCTATCTATCTACATATATCTATCTATATATATATATATATATCCATTCTTCAGATGCTTGATAAAAATGTTGAATTCTGTGAAACAAAATCAATGATTCCATTTGTACTTCGTCTCCTTGGTTACTCGGTATCGCCCACTCGTGGTGATTATCCTTTTGCATATCCAACTCAAATAATAACTTCACCCACCACTCCAACTCCTAAATATCACCACCTGAATTACACGTGTTCCTATACACTTTGAAATTTACCATCTCATCTTCAGGCCCCTTGGCTAAGGGTCCTGTTTATTGTACTTTATAAGGTATCCTATTATTACTAATTACAAGGGGGCAGGAGGATGTGTAAGGAATGGGAATGTTGTTTGTGAACTCCAATTATCTCTGAATCTCCATTTTTCTCTCCCCCTTCCTCCCTCCCTTCCACCTCCCTCCTTCCTTTCCTTCCTCCCTCTCTCCTTCCCTCCCTATCTACCTTTCCTCCTTCCCTCCTTTCCTCCCTCCCTCCCTACCTCCCTTCTTCCCTCAGTATACTCACATAATTCTGCAATATCAAGATGCAGTTAGCTATCTCATGTGCTGTATTGAAATCATCCTCTGTACCCTGCGATCCTCTCCACACGTTTGCCCCGCCCCACAGTCCCTCCCACCTCCACAAATACATCGTCGATTATCCAAACACGGACCAACCTCATCCATTCCCAGTTCCCCAGGTTCTCCTCCTCCTGACTCTGCCATTTTTTCCAATCCTCTTGAAAGTCCAGGAAGGATACGTTCTCAGCCATTGGAACGAATCTTATTAGAAACAGTACCAGAGGAGAGTGGATCATTCAGTAAATCTTTCATTGACATGACAACGCCTCATAGTAGACCTCCCATTGTTCATACTGCATCAGTAGCTAGTTATTCAAGTAGTATCTCTGTTGACCCTACTCCATCCTATAATGAACACAGGTCAGGGGTATGTGTCATATGTCATGCACCCACGGATGTGTTCTCTGAGGAGGTAGTTGCATTGAGTATTACATGTCTAGGTACCTGTGCACACCACACTCCTGAACTAGTCTCCGCCCATCTGGTAACGTGGATGATTCCATGTATTGCTAAGTATGTGGTACTAACATGTGGTAGTGTTCATGTATTTGTGTTTATATGTCTATCCATTATCTGTGTGTATTATCCATCAGTTCATATATACAATTAGAACTGTCAGCATTTTAGTATTCTCTTGAAACTCGAATTTTTACCCTGAACTATAGCCTTGGTATTGATTTTTTCATTGCAAAATCAGTCATTTCAGATTGGGCTAAAACTTTTTATAGAGTTAGATAATGATGTCCTTATTATGTTTCCAAAGTGGTTTTGATCAATAATATTATCTGTTAGAACCGTGAGCATTTTAGTATTCTCTCGAAATTCGAAGTTTTACCCTGAACTATAGCCTTGGTATTGATTTTTTCATTGCAAAATCAGTCGTTTCAGATTGGGCCAAAACTTTTCATAGAGTTAGATAATGATGTCCTTATTATGTTTGCAAAGTGGTTTTGATCAATAATATTATCTGTATTATACATCACCCATCCATGCTTCCATCAATTCATCCATCCATCCATCCTTCCATCAATCCATCTATCCATCCATCTATCCATCCATCCATCTATCATCCATCCATCCATCCATCCATCTATCCATCCATCCATCTATCTATTTACAGAGTTGTTATATCAGGACATTACTACTGGCAAGACAGCAGGTAACTCAAAACTCACTTACGAAACATACCTCATATACCACCATATTTATATCATGTAGTATCTCAGATCCACCTCCTGGTTCTGGAATGTCTGTTGCCAAGCAGTTTCTGTTATCTCTTTTAACTCAGTTTGCAGAGAGACGAGTATTTTTATATCTTTTGCGTCATGATCATCTAGGTAACTAACTATCTCTTGATATTTTCTTTATACCTTATAGAAATGGGTGATAATTATATCATATTTATTAGTTATTATTTTATAAAGTGATATTACAGTGTGTTGTTATTTTAATCAGTAGCTTTTTGGAACAATTAGATAGCATTTTAAAAGATATATTTATCAAATAATTGGACAATCTGATCTATTTATCTCCTAAAGTGAATGTTGACAGCAATAATATGGTGCAGTGTTTGTGATAAGTTCATATGGTGCACCATTGGCCCAATGAGCTTCTTATTTGGCACTGCACAGCTCTCTCTTTGGGCCAGTGGCGCAGTTAATTATGATTATATTGTCACTAACAGCATTAACTGTTTGTTAATTGGGTCAAGATGTATTCCCAATGGCATACACACTAACCATTGTTGAGCCAATTTGGCCCATGCTTGATATATGTTTCCCAGCGCTACTACCTTTTCTATTGATTATCATATCTCGTATCTCTTTTCCAGATCTTACTGAGACAGTATTCAAAGCTGTAGCTTCTGGTTTAGCTAATCAACTAAGCGAAGAAGAAGAAGATCGAGAAAATGAAGATCTTACTCAAGCCTCGCTCGTTGAATATTTCCTTGAGGTAATACTTGACATCATGTGACATTACAGTGACATCATGTGACACTAGTTTGACATTCACAGGTATCATGTGACAGTAGTATGACATTACACAGGTATCATGTGACACTATTATGACACTACAGTGGCATCATATTACACTGTTATATGACATTATTGTGACATCATGTGACATCATGTGACATCACAACATCTAGTGACAACCATTTATTAATATAGGATGCTGTGAATTCCACCAACTTCACGCAAGTAGTTAACTCAAACTCGTTTAATAATCTCGCTTGTTACTTAGAGGTGATACCAGAGGGCTCCGCCCATCTTTTCTTAAGGCTGAACCATCTAGATACCTTCTTGAAGAAACTGCAAATGGAAGAAAATAGAAATGTAATTCAATTTTAAATTAGATATTATCATAAATGTTGTATCCACTTTCCTGTTAACCACCTAAGGCATCCATCTGTCAGACTGTCAGTCCACCAAACATCTATATATCGTCTGTCTGTCAGTCCATCCATACTTCTATCAAACTGTCAATCAATCAATCAATCAATCTATCTATCTATGTACCTATCTATCTATCTATCTATCTATCTATCTATCTATCTATCTATGTACCTATCTATCTATCTATCTATCTATCTGTCCCTGCATAGATTCTTTATAAACAAGACGTATTCCAAAACTTTCTGAGAATTATTATTCAACTTCTGAAATTTTGTGATCCCATTCATGTGAGTTATATAACCACAACTTCATCCATCCATCCATCCATACATCCATCCATCCATTCATCCATCCATTCATCCATCCATCCATCCATTCATCCATCCATTCATCCATCCATCCATCCATCCATCCATCCATCCATCCATTCATCCATCCATTCATCCATCCATTCATCCATCCATCCATCCATCCATCCGTCCATTCATTCATCCATCCATCCATCCATCCATCCATCCATTCATCCATTCATCAATTCATTTGTCATTTCTCAGCTAGTTATTTCATCCATTATTTTTGTTTCCTCTATCAGGCTCCTTCTACAGGTCAAACCTCATCTTCTTCCTCTGCACTACCTATTACAATCTCTTCCATATTACAAGAGGTTCCAGACATATTGACTGAAGCTCTTCAATGTATTTCCTGTCCCACTGGAGGACTAGTGACACTAGTAGGAGTTTGGTATAGAGCATTTCTTCAACATGGTCACAAGGTATGTATTATGACTGATTGTAAATACATATATCAAAATCCTATTTATCTATTTGTATTTATCTACCTATCTATCTATCTATCTATCTATCTATCTATCTCTATAATAGCGTCAACTCCCTAAAAAGTACATACTATTAAAACTATTGATTGATCAGTTTACATTCGGTCTCTCTGTCCAGTCGTCTATTCTTCCTGAGAATATCATTAGTATCACTCAAACCTTTCTCCTCTTCCTAAACGAGTATGTATACTTTGGATACATCGATACTCTATCCGAACAAAGGATCTTTTCTCCTTTTCTGGTAAGATGCTGGTCAAGTGATTATGTATGATAGTCATGTGATAATATTACTAGTCATGTGATCATTCTTAGTACACTGTATTTATTATCATGTAAGTCACATGACTAGGGTGTGGTTATCAAAGGTAAATAATGTCATTGCATGTCATGTGACCTTGTACATATATTGCAAGTTATGTCATGTGACTTACTACCTCGCATTTCAGAAAGATCAGGAACTATATCTTGGTTCTCTTGTGAACAGTGGACAAGACACAACAGGCATTGAGCATGCATTTACAGGATCAATGAGTGATGCATTGAGATATCTGGCCTGTATGCAACCTCAAGCTTCTATTGAAGTTCGTATTCGTCCATCTGTCTGTCTGTCTATATGTACATGTACATGTGCCCCAGTGTACATCTGTCTGTATGTCTATATGTACATGTACATGTACACGTGCCCCAGTGTAATCTGTCTGTCTATATGTACATGTACATAAACATGTGCCCCAGTGTACATCTGTCTGTATGTCTGTCTGTTTGTCTGTCTATCTGTATGTACATATACATGTGTCACCAGTGTACATGTGTCTGTCTGTCTGTCTATATGTACATATACATGTGTCACCAGTGTACATGTGCTTGTCTGTCTGTCTATATCTACATATACATGTGTCACCAGTGTACATGTGTCTGTCTCTCTATATGTACACGTGTCTGTCTGTCTCTCTATATGTACATGTGTCTGTCTGTCTCTCTATATGTACATGTGTCTGTCTGTCTCTCTATATGTACATGTGTCTGTCTGTCTCTCTATATGTACATGTGTCTGTCTGTCTCTCTATATGTACATGTGTCTGTCTGTCTGTCTATATGTACATATACATGTGTCACCAGTGTACATGTGCTTGTCTGTCTGTCTATATCTACATATATATGTGTCACCAGTGTACATGTTTCTGTCTGTCTGTCTATATGTACATGTACATGTGTCGTCAGTGTACACGTGTCTGTCTGTCTCTCTATATGTACATGTGTCTGTCTGTCTTTCTATATGTACATATACATGTGTCACCAGTGTACATGTGTCTGTCTGTCTGTCTATATGTACATATACATGTGTCACCAGTGTACATGTGCTTGTCTGTCTGTCTATATCTACATATACATGTGTCACCAGTGTACATGTGTCTGTCTCTCTATATGTACACGTGTCTGTCTGTCTCTCTATATGTACATGTGTCTGTCTGTCTCTCTATATGTACATGTGTCTGTCTGTCTCTCTATATGTACATGTGTCTGTCTGTCTCTCTATATGTACACGTGTCTGTCTGTCTCTCTATATGTACATGTGTCTGTCTGTCTCTCTATATGTACATGTGTCTGTCTGTCTCTCTATATGTACATGTGTCTGTCTGTCTCTCTATATGTACATGTGTCTGTCTGTCTCTCTATATGTACATGTGTCTGTCTGTCTCTCTATATGTATTGAATTATTGGTACAATCATTGAATATTAGTTTTGAGTTCATCAATATTACTAAAGGTTGCAATTCAAGTTAAACTCGTTATATCTCAGCTGATAGCACTGAGAATCCACAGACAACATCAACCTCTTGGTTTAGTTAGGAGAATATTGGATGGAGTATATAGCTTTGCTTGGATGGAGAAGAGGTACATGTACATGTATACTATTAGTATTGTACATGTACATGTATATTATTAGTATTGTACATGTACATGTATATTATTAGTATTGTACATGTACATGTATATTATTAGTATTGTACATGTACATGTATATTATTAGTACTGTACATGTACATGTATATTATTAGTACTGTACATGTACATGTATATTATTAGTATTGTACATGTACATGTATATTATTAGTATTGTACATGTACATGTATATTATTAGTATTGTACATGTACATGTATATTATTAGTATTGTACATGTACATGTATATTATTAGTATTGTACATGTACATGTATATTATTAGTATTGTACATGCCTTTTAATTACACACACACACACACACACACACACAGTGTTTTCATTTTTCCATTTGTATTTATCTCTATCTATCTATCTATCTATCTATTTTTTATTTATTATTATTATTATTATTATTTTATTTTTTGTGATTTTTACAATGCCAAAAATATACATACACATTTTAGAATTAGCATTGAGGTGTGGGTTAATCCAGGATCTCTTAACCAGAGGGTTTGATTTTAACCCTGCATTATCACCTGGACCCACTTACAGGAAAGAATAAGAGAGAAGAGTTTACATATATTAATATAAAATAATATAGAGCAAGTTAATATTAATATAAGTCATGATTCGGAAATAAGAGTGGAAGAGTTACGAGAACACCATACTTTGAATGACCTAATGAGTGTTTTCATTTTTCCATTTGTATTTATCTCTATCTATCTATCTATCTATCTATCTATCTATCTATCTATCTATCTATCTATCTATCTATCTATCTATCTATCTATCTATCTATATATCTATCTATCTATCTATCTATCTATCTACCTATCTATCTATCTATCTATCTATCTATCTATCTATGTACATGTATCTATCCATTTAGTCCCAAATCTTTGAACCCGAAATCAAAATCAGTTAATATGTTTATTGGAGACCACATTAGTTCTCTACAGGTATGATGTACAGAAATCAGTCACATGACTGTCACATGACCAATTTGACTAGGTACTAGGATGGCTATTGATGGGTGCAATGTGTCATAATGCTGTCCACAGTGCTGTAGAGAGAACCAGCATAGGGAAAATAGAAGGTGTGATTTCTAATGAGTGTGAGGTTTTGACAAGACTTGGCCCTTCGTTATCAGAGACTGTTGATGATGTTTATGATCATGTTAAAGGGTCTTTGAACTTTCTAGTTAAGGTATGTGTATGGGGCGCATGTGGTCACCAGGTTTGGGTATGAGTCTGGTAATGATCGATGTTTATGATCATGTTAAAAGGTCTTTGAACTTTCTAGTTAAGGTATGTGTATGGGGCGCATGTGGTCACCAGGTTTGGGTATGAGTCTGGTAATGATGTTTATGATCATGTTAAAGGGTCTTTGAACTTTCTAGTTAAGGTATGTGTATGGGGCGCATGTGGTCACCAGGTTTGGGTATGAGTCTGGTAATGATGTTTATGATCATGTTAAAAGGTCTTTGAACTTTCTAGTTAAAGTATGTGTATGGGGTACGTGTGGTCACCAGGTTTGGTTATGAGGTACATTTGTGTTATCTAGACCCTGAATAGAGGGCCTAGTGATCAATGTGTGCTTGTAAATATACACATACTATACTGTCTATACATCATTAATGTACTTATTAATATACATGTACACTTTCTCCAGAAATCGGGTATTGCTTACTGGGGTCTCCGCTGTATATTGTGTTTCTGCAGTGTAAGTTTTAATTTATAGTCCAATAGTCCATTGTTCACCATTAATTATCAATCCATTAGTCTATTCTCTATCCATTTTCTATAGTCCATTATCTATCCATTAGCCCACTGTTCCTCCATCATCAAACCATTAGTCTGTTGTCTACCCATTAGCCCATTGTGTATCCAGTAGTCCATTGTTAATCCATTAGTCATTGTTCACTATCCATTCACAAGTCCATTAATTGTCTATCTATTAGTTCATTGTCTATCCAGTAGTCCAGTGTTAATCCATTAGTCATTGTTCACCATTATCCATTCACTAGTCCATTAATTGTCTATCTATGAGTTCAGTCTATCCAGTAGTCCAGTGTTAATCCAGTAGTCCATTGTTCAGTCATCAGTTCAGTTTCACTAATTGATATATAACACTGTTCATTATTCCATTAGATTTGGACAGCATATATGGAGTTACATGTGAATGATTCTCAGGCAATACCAGAAGTAGCTCATTTCTGGCAGCGAGTTGTGGATCAAATATTAGCTCTACCATCAAAAGAAGGAATGGTGAGAGACAGACAGGAAGGAGGAGGGAGAGAGATACAAAGATGGAGAGCTAACTAGTTATATTTCTATTCTTCTCATAGTTATTGTGTATAGAAGATATTGTGGTCAGTGTTTGTGAACAAACCATAATACCACTCAAGAAAGCACGTTTGTCTTGTGTACCTTTGGTAAGAACAGATTAATTTTATTAAATACCTAGTTTCCCGATATATAATACTTACGTGTAGTTTCTTGATATACAGTACTTAGTAGACAGTACCTAGTTTAACTAACGTTATGAACATTTTTATGAGATCATAAAGAATGACTGGAAGTAACTATAGTTTGTGTATATCTTTAATCTTTTCTTTAGCTTCTCCCGACATGGAAACGTGTAATCAACAAATTACAGGATCCACAAGAGGTAACGTACAGTGTACCCTCCTTTGTCATGTGACTACCCTCTATATCATGTGACGTATTATAATATTTATTGTAGGCATACAGTGTACCCTCCTTTTTCATGTGACATATTATACGAAATTGATATTTATTATAGGCATACAGTGTAGCCTCCTTTGTCATGTGACTACGCTGTCATGTGACTATCTGAAATTGATATTTAGTATAGGCATTGTACCCGCCTATGTCATGTGACATTGATATTTATTATAGGCAGAACTACCTGATTATAATGCTGTTACTGAGGTTTGCATGGATACTTGGTATCGAGAAATGTTACGTAATTTCATTGAATTGGAATCAAAAATAGCTCTTTGATGAACTAACAATTTGTTTTTTTAATTCATGCATTAATTAATAATTTTTAGCCAATCAAATGACAGCAAATATGTTTGTTTTGTTTATTGTCATAATAATAATTATAATAAATATAATTTTACGTTCAATAGTCTCATACCCAGACTGTTTCAACTAGCCTCATACTCAGACCATGTATTGTTGTAGTATCAGATCTTTCAATACAACATTTTTAGAAGAGAAAATAAAATAAACACCAGATAGTAAAAATGATGAGGGATTATTTTCAGTCTGTCAGTCACTAGCATCTTCGTCTGAGAAATATGAATCTGGTTTCAAAGTATGTCTTCTTCGTTTGGTATCAGCTAGTTGAAATGGTTGCTGTACATGTGAGAAAAGAAAAGCAATCAAAAATGTGTCTTGGCTAATGAGAGGCTCGTGATTCATGTAACCTATAATTAGAACATATATGGTACTATATTAAACATAATAATACAATACAAACCCCCACCCCTCTCTAGTCTATGCTATACTGCATATTATAGTACCATATATATTCTAATTGAAGGTTATTGTTAACATAAAGCTGATAAATATTTCACCTCAGTTAATCCTGTGGTAATCTCCTCCTCTTCTCTTTCTTCTTGACAAAGTCGAATTGCTTCACTGAGTGAGAAGTCATCATCTTCTTCATCTTCATCCCACATGTCCTCCTGTGGACTACAAGAGAATACTATAATGTCTTGATTTACTATTATGGTATCTTATCTATAGGGTTGGGCAGATGTTATATTAAGCTTAGAAGATTATTACAAGGTTTATCATATATATATGAGGCTCATTATTATCATTATTTCTTCTCCTAAGTAATGATATGATGTCGGGCTTGCAGCATAAATAGATTGCTATACTACATGTACATGTATGATATATGCTCATCTGCACATACCTGTTATATACTACATGTACATGTATGATATATGCTCATCTGCACATACTTGTTATCTTCTTTGTGTTTTCTTTTACGTTTCTTTCTTTCTGGTTGGTCTCTGTCTCCTAGAGTATTTTTAGGACATTTGTAACTCAAGTGACCATCAACCTAACGAAGAGATTGGACTCCATAATTACTAACTGGACATACATACATACATACATACATACCATACATACATACGTATGTACGTACATACATAAATAGATACATTCATACATACATACATAGTTACATATATACATAATACATACATACATAATCATTTATATACATACATACATACATGTACATACACAAGCCTCACCCCACATTCATAACAAAATGATTTGTCTTTATAGATTTTTCTTTTAATAAACTCAGCGGCTCTACCGTTATCTTTAGCAATATTACATTTTAGAGTACGTCCAAACAATACTCTATTATTCATTATCTGGACAGCCTTCTGTGCTGAAGTACGATCGATAAATAGCACAAATGCTACTCCCTGACTTTCTCTAGTGACCTTTTTCTTCACAATAGTTACTCTAATAAATAATATACAATATAATTATGATGAATGGTTAAATTACTCACTTAGCAACTCTTCCAAATTTTCCAAATATCTAGAATGAAAAAGAGTTTAGATGTACATGTATGTATAATTATAGGCTTATACGTAATATATAGAGTATGCTAACAGGTCCTATATACAAAATATAGGACCTGAGTTTTGTGTCCAAGGATGTGATATACCCTGAGTCTGCGAGGGCTATATCACATCCGAGGACACAAAACGAGGGTCCTATATTCAGTATATAGGACCTATTACCATACTATATTGTATGATGGTGACATCTCCTGCATAGTGTGCACATGGAAGGTCTATATACAATATATATATATATATATATATATATATATAGAACTCACCACATCAAAGGGATGATGTCACTATCATACTATATATATATATACACACACATACATGTACATACATACCTTGTGTAAGTCATTATTTGTCAAGGAGTAAGGTAAATTTCCTACAAACACTGTACTTTTACTTGGACATAATCCTCCACTCATCCTTTCTAAATTCTGTTGGTATCCATTTTGGAGAATCTAGTGCGCATGCGCGGATTTCAAAAATATGGACAAAGAAGAGGGAGCCCTCACAGATGCCCTTATTCGTCATAACAGACAGACAGCAAAAGCTTTTCGTATGATAGTAGACAAGGTTTGTATAATATATATACTATTTATAATAATTACACAACATTCTCCTTTTAGTATGCTAAAGAATTTCACAGTGATGAAGAAGGCGGTCAGATTATATCACTTGATGATGTGGACCAAGTTCTTAAAAGTGAGTCAAGTTCTTAATTTGGTGCGTCTGTTAATTAAGCAATAACGTGCAACCTACTTTTCAAAAATGGATACTCCTAGTCTCACATACCCAGACCCAACCTACTACAAAAGAAGGGTCTGGTCAACCCAATGTACTAGCATTCGTCATGAGTTTAGCCAGATTTTTGGCTATTTTAGTAGGTGAGAAACTGCTAATAATATTTTATAATTAAAATAAGTATATTCATAACTATACTTTCCCCAGTAAGCCAGCTGTATGAATATCATTACTATAGTTCAATTACCAGTTTACCAGGTACTTGATGCTCTTGATGAATGCTAGTATAGTGGGCTGATCAGACCCTTCCATTGTAGTAGGTTGGGTCTGGACACTCCTGCAAAATAATATGCTTACTTTGACTCGATATCAGAAGGTCATGGGTTCAATCTTCAGGTAGACTCCTGACCATTCAATTTTCCTAATTCTCTCATACCAGCATATCGTATGCTTAGTTTTAGCCACTTCAAAATGGTGGCATCTTGAGTGATTGAAGGTGATCAAAAATATTAGGTGGTGAAGTGTTACTTTTAGAAAATTATGTCACCAAAAAATTTTTTTTTTCTCTTCAAAGATACACTGAACATAAATATGTATGCAGATGAAGATACAGATATAGAATCAGATTACTATGACGATGATGATTACCAGTCACTACAAAATCTTGTACATCAAAAAATTGTCGAGGTATGATTGAATTTAGTATATATGGGATTGTTCTCTAGGATTTGAAATAGACAGGGTGTAATAATTAATTAACACAAAGCCACACCCATCTGTGATACATATGTGTAAAGATGCTAGTTATATAATAGTGTATAGTTATTATCAGCTGTTGGTCTAGTAACGGTTAGTTCTTTATTTACTAAAAGATGAATGGTACAATATCAATCATCAGTGAACTAGGGTACTAGTAACATATGGAAGGGTAGTATAATTAATTACCCCATAGCCACACCCATCTGTGGTATGCACGTGCACATGTAATGTTCAGTACTAGTGTAATTGTTACTATTATATAGGGTGATAGGTCACATGACTAGCATGTGATGTATCATCAATATTTTGTTAATGTAGGTAAAGAAAGAGATCAATTGGAATGAAGAAGAAAGTAAAGAGAGAGAAAGACTAGAAAAACAATTTTTCGAAACCCGATCAAGAGACGACAGCGAATCAGAAATATCATCAGATGAAGGGGAAGTTTTCGGTCAAGTGAAAAATAGAAGAAGGAAGAGGAGAAGAACAGAAGATTATATTAAAAATGATGGAAATGGTTCAGAGACGCTTTATGAAACTGATTATTTTTCTAACAAAGAGGATAGTGAATCTAATACGAACTCAGAACTAAAGTCCGGTCCCGATACTAGTACCGACTCTCTACATGATATCTTGCAACAGAGACTTGTACAGGTACAATGTACATGTAATAGATTCAATATGGTGCTTGGGGGGGAGCCCTGTCCCTAAACTTCTTGTGTACTTGTATAATTCTTATCACATGACTTGCATGTGGCATACAGAGTTTTGATAAGAATGGGCCAAATTGGATCAATAATGGTTAATGTGTATATCATGTGTACACCTTGACTCCTATAGTTTAATGTCATAAGGTTAATACATGATTATACAGTAACTAAATAACTTATATGTACTATTGTGTATAGTTTAATGTCATAAGGTTAATACATGATTTTACTGTAACTCAATAATGAAGCAATGAAATTTGACATACACAAAAAAGAATGAGAAAGGTCTTTGCGCAGAGGTGTTGCAATAGTGAGCCAACTACTGGACATTTTGATATGCTTGTCCATTTTCAATTTACCGGACATTCACTTGGTTTATCAGACAATGTCCTATATGACTGGCTGTTTGTACACCACTGTCTCTGGGCCAATGATACACCACATCATCTTATGATATTTTTTTATGTAGGTAAAAAAAGAAATCAATTGGGACGAAGAAGAAAAGAAAGAGAAAGAAAGACTTGCTAGTCTAGTGAAAACCAGACAACCCATACTAAGAGACGAGAGTCATGAATCTGATGATGAAGAACCTGACAAACGAGTTTTCAAAACCAGACAATCCAGACCAAGAGATGAGAGTAATGAATACGGCAATGAAGAAGAACCTCACAGACAGATTATCAAAACTAGACGATCAAGACCAAGAAATGAGAGTGATGAATTGGACGATGAAGAAGAACTTCTTTATCAGAAAAAAAGGAGAAAAAGAAAACGGAGGACATTGTATATCAGAGAAAAAATATATAAATTAATTCCTAATGATGAGTCGAAGAAAGAGACTGTAATAGACTACCCACAACCAGAAAACTCATTGTATCACCATGACAACCAAATAGCTTCTTGTCATCAGTTGTGTAAGTGTCGTCAGACACACCCACTTTTATCACATGAATTCAAGTCATGTGATAGTGTATATGTATCAACTCGTAATTGTGTTTCTAATTACCGAGAAATCACTCCTCCCAGTGTAAATATATCACCTATGTACCATAACTACAGTCCACATTGTGTCCAGTATGGTTGCCATGACGAACACAAATATCCATTTGACAAAAGATATTGTTTATGAGTATAATTATAACTATTATATATAAATTAAAATGATGTTATTTTTATCAGATAATTCTCCATGCAGGGTCACGAAATAATGTATAGTCTCATGGTATAAGAATTATGTTAGGAGTACTGACATTGTTAGTATATATATTATCACTCAAGCATGAGATTATTGTATTCTGTGGTTTGTATAAGCATTACAGATGCAGATGTACTGTCCCTAATGGTAGTCCCATCTTGTAATGGGGTATGTCAGTGACCCTACATGTAAAGTTGTAATTTTCCAACTTTATAAACTAGGGTAGCCTTTATTCACTGACGTACCACATTACAAGACAGGTATGACTACAGTACGTTAGCACCTGACAAACTGGTGTAATACTTATACAGAATACGATAATCTCATGATTGATAATATTGTAACCACATTACCAGTGAATTGCAATTTAAGCAGGCTACGCTTTCTTTCTGGCAGGTTGTAATTTTACAACTTCCTGAAGTGTAGCCTACTTAAATGGCTAAATTAAACTGCAATTCACTGGTAATGTAGCTCGATCATGAGATTATTGTATTATGTGGTTTGTATAAGTATCACACTGTTATGTAGCTATCCCTGTACCTATGCCTAGTTCTGGCTTCTAGGTGTGGCTGTGTGGGATGGGCGTGTCTCCTTGGACACAAACTTCGTCTGCAGTGCAAAATTTCATATATATATATATATATATATGCAAGAATGGATAGTTGTGTTGAAGAAGATACTGATCTTAGATCTACTAATATGGCGACACAAAGATTGCTATCGTTAGAAAGAGAAAAGCGTATAGCTGCAGAGAGATTGGTGGAGAAAGAACGCCAAGCATTGCTGCAACTGAGAAATCTGCTGTCCTGCAAAGGAATTGAAATCAACAACAAATATCAAAAAGAAGATAATCCTACCACAGAGAGCAGTTCTAAAGAACCATTACAACGTAGTGTTTCTAACACCAGTGTTGGTTTCATGACACGGGCATTCTCTCAAGAATTCTCTTCAAGTGTTTTCAATGACTTACCAGGTGAACTGCAGCAATCACTAGCTCTGAATCATATAGGTAAGTATGTATGTGCATGTGTTGATCACAATGTGGTTTATGATGTCTGTAGTAAGCGTAAGGTCAAGAGATTGTTTTAAAATATAAAATCAAAACATCTTTTGTGTAAACGCCACTCTGTATCCAATGTTCCATCCATTGTACCATCCATTGTACCTTCCAATGTACCATGCATTGATTGTAACATCCATTGTACCTTCTAATGTTCCATCTATTGTACCATCCATTGTTCCAGCCATTGTACCATCCATTGTATCTTCCAATGTACCATGCATTGTACCATCCATTGTAACTTCCAATGTTCCATCCAATGTTCCATCCATTGTACCATTCTTTGTACCATTCTTTGTACCATTAGACATGAAATCAGGGACACCTCTCTCGAATGCACTTGCAACTATCAATTCTAATGATAGCAAACGATTGCTTGACATTTTAAAGGACAGTGAATCTAGTGGACTTATTGAGAAACATGGAGCTTTGTTACTTTGTACTGCAGCTGAAAAGGGAAGTACAGGTATGTCTGTCTGTTTCTCTCTCTCTCTCTCTCTCTCTCTCTCTCTCTCTCTCTCTCTCTCTCTCTCTCTCTCTCTCTCTTTCTCTCTCTCTCTCTCTATGTGCTATTCATATTGAAAACCTTCCATATATTGCACCCAGCATAAATAATACAATAGAACCCCTGATAAGGGACACACTGAATAAAGAACACCTCCATACTAAGGACACTTCTATAAACACCAGCAGAAGTCTCCTTTAAATGGAGGTGTCTTTTATGTATACTAAATAAGGAACACCTTCATACTAACGACACTTGTCTTATCTCAATACAACATATTTGTGTATTAATTGACCTCCAAATAAAGGACACCTTCATACTAACGACACTTGTCTTATCTCAATACAACACATTTGTGTATTAATTGACCTCCAAATAAAGGACACCTTCATGTAAAGGAGACTTCTCTATAAAGAGGTTTCATTATAAATGACACAGCAGGTCCGGGGTCCAAATCCCAGTGGGTATAAATATTTTCTGGACATTGTGTCTCTCTTGCATTCTAGCTATATTAATGTCTATATTACATGTTATATTTATTATTTATTTCGTAAGGTTGTGTCAGGGTACTTCTAAAGCTAGGTTGTAATCCTAACGTCATGTATCCAGGGATGTCTTTTCCATTACATGCTGTTGCTAGGAATGGACAAATAAGGTAGAATCATTAATTAACAGTTTAGTATGTGATGTCTTGCAGCTCTCTACATTTAGCTTTGTCACTATCTAAATATGAATATGTAAATAAACATGATGTATACCTAGTAACATACATACATACATACATACATACATACATACATACATACATACATACATACATACATACATATGTACGTACGTACATATACATACATACATACTAGTGTTGTTTTAGTATGACACGTTTAGTTATATTTATAGTATGTCTAGTTTATCGTAATTTAGTTATAGTTATAGTTAATTAATAATAGGCTTACTAAAAGGGTTTTAATTTTAGTTAACTAATTCCATTTTAGTTATTGCAAAAGACCCATAATCTAGTTAAACATGTACTTTAGTTCACCAGAAGTCAGAATGCCTTACTAAAATGGGGTTTAGGTATAATTACAGTTAACTCTAATACATGTACTGTACATACTCACTCACACATATACATGTACATACATACATACACACACTCGTACATATATATATACATACATACATACACACTCACGCATATAAATACATACATACATATTCACACATATATATGTATACATACATACACACACATACATAATACATATATATACATACATACATACATATTCACACACACACACACATATATATATATACATGTATATATATATATATACACAGCACTCTGCAAGTTCTTCTGGATCACGATGCAGATATTAATATAGTAGATACATTGGGATACTATCCTTTGTATTTGGCATTACAAGTCGGTCATGAAAAGATTGTTGATTATTTACTGGCAGCAGGTCCTAGTCTAGACATAATGACAAAGGTAATGTTGTGTATTTGTCGTATAATTGTTTCCGTTGCATTAAAACACTAGAAATTTAATACAATATTTTAACTGATGTTGCCAAATAAATACTTTTAATTATATAATTTTTAATTAGCTCTATGAATAATCTTTTGTTTAGCATGTATACATGTTTGCTTGTTTTTGATTGTTGCCTAATTATACCCAATTAGATTACAGAACAATGGTCACATGATCAATAGCCAATTAGATTGTAGAACCCTCATCAACCAATGGAGTACTGTTGAACACATACATACATGAAGTTCTAAAGAATTGATTTTCACTTTCCACTTTAGTGTGACAATCCACTTTTAGTTATAGCATGACTAGTTTTTAGTTTTAGTTAACTAACTAAAAGTGCCCATTATTGGCCAATTTTCATTTTAGTTAGTTATAGTTATTACAATAGACTTGTAATTTAGTTATAGTTTAGTTAACTACATGTCACAATGCCTTACTAAAAGGGGTTTTAGTTATAGTTATAGTTAACTTAAACAAAAATATTTCACTTCATAATTATCTTTTTTCTCTCAGCACGGCAACTCTATTTTACATGCAGCTGTACTGCAAGACAATGCCAGTATGTTGAGATCTACCTTAGTACAGTTGCGTGGGTCATGTGATCATGAAACGATCTGTCATGTGATCAACAAAAGGAACGAGGACGGGTATACACCCTTGCATCAGGCTGCAGCTGAAGGATATAAGGTAGATAGACAGTGTAATAACTATAACTAACTAAAATGAAAAATGGCAAATAATGGGCACTTTTAGTTAGTTAACAACCCTTTTAGTAAGCCTAAAATTATTTTAGTTAATTAACTATAACTAAAGGCTGGTTCACAATATGATGATGCTTTGTGTCAGTTGCATTGTGATAAAATTCTGAAAACTGATTGGTCAAACGCAACATAGCTGACACAAGATAGAATCAGATCCTATTCTTGCATTACGTTGCGTTTGACGGCATTAAAAGAAGCGCATCATTTTCACAATTCAACACATACTTACGCAACGCAAAGCCTTGCATTATATTGTGAACCAGCCTTAAAATTGCGATGAACTAGACATACTATAACTATATCTAAAAGTGGTCAGTATTGTCATACTAAAACAACACTATTTTGAATACATACTTAATGTGAGTAGAGACTAGACACAAGCTGAAATTAAAGTACTTTGTTCATATTCACAATGTTGTAATTTTATTATAGACAAAGTGAAAACAATACTATTAATACCACTGATCAATGAGTTGCCATAGTTACCATACTTAACCATTTTTCTCAATGATAAAATATTCTTTATAAAGGAATTGTTTCGGCTTTTTAACTTGTACAACTTGTTAATGGTTTCTCCTTTACAAATATACTATCATTCAAGATCTATATCTCAATGGTATGAATTCCTGTTATGTTAATAATTGTAGTGAATGTTGTAATCTTCCAAGTAATATGTTGTTGAGTCAGTCATGCAGTAAATTGTCTGACAAATGTCTAGTAGATTGTAACTAAACTGTATAGGGAAGAGGAGAACAAGAGTGATGAAAATTTATTAAATATCTGACAATTAGCTTGGTATTTCCACATCCTTGTATAATCTGTATAATGAATACATCACTTAATATCTAAGATTGTAGTATTCATTAGTCAACTGGAATACTTGAATATTAACTAACTAAAGGACACGTTTATCAGAGAGTGAGTGAGAAACCAGGTATGCTTTGGTCAAGGAAACTATATTTAAAAGACAGACATTTAGTCCTTCTGCTGTCGGGTAAAATGATTAGGTATTTTCAATGATTGAAGCTATCAAAGATACCTGCCTGACTTGCCCTACTGGTTCCTCTCTTCCTATTAAATCGAACACTTTTGAAACACAACAAGAAATTAGTTATATTATCTCAAGATGTGTTCCCAATTGTGCACACACATTAGTGTTGTTTTAGTGTGACTATAGCAACCACTTTTAGTTATAGTTATAGTATGCCTAGTTTATCACAATTTTAGTTTATAATTAACTAAAACAGTATTAGGTTTACTAAAAGGGTTTTACTTTTACCAATTTTCATTTTAGTTAGTTATAGTTATTACAATAGACTTGTGATTTAGTTAACTAAAAGTCACAATACCTTACTAAAAGGGATTTAGTTATAGTTACAACACTAGTACACACTAACCATTGTTGACCCAATTTGGCCCATGTTTCATAACATATGCTATACATGTAACTAAACACTGCAGTCCTTATGCTTCCACACCACATCATTATCTTAATTTCTTTTATATTAATTTCTTCCTCCCTTTCGTCACTCACTGTTCTTTAGTCTAGTGTAGAAGTGTTGTGTGCTTGTCCTGAGTTGGATATCTCTCTCACGGATGCTCAAGGAAGAACTGCAGCAGATATGGCTACTCCAGACTGTCATATCATTATTGATAATACAGGTATAATTATCTATACTCATTCATCCATCCATCTATCCATCCATTCATTCATTCAGTCTGCCTGCCAATCTATCCATCTGTCCGTCCATCCATCCATCCATCCATCTATCCATCCATTTATCCTTCAGTCCATCCATCCAACCATCAATCCATCTATCTATCCATCTATCTATCAGTCCATCCATCCAACCATCCATTCATCCATCCATCCATCTATCCTTCAGTCCATCCAACCATCCATCCATCCATTCATTAGCAATTCATCTATCCATCTATATAGTCATTACTATATGTGGATGGATGAATGGATGAATGGATGTAGTAACAGAAAACTCTTAACATAGTTCTACATATAAATATCACATTTATTAAAGGGTGTTTGTTTTGTAGCATCTAAAGAAGTCACTGTTGTCATAGAAACAGGAGAGACTATACAACCCTATGTAGCCATAGGAACAGTTCATGTGATGGAACATCATGAATGGGGTGATTTACAGCTAATGATGTCTGAGACTTTGAAACATTTTTGTCACATTATTCAAGGACAGATGGGAATGAGGATGATGGGTAATCGCTCCTCTCCTATTTACCTACCAAATATGGCTCAAGGGAAGATACCGGAAGGATTGAACCAGCTGTTACAAGTGTGTACATAAATATAATACATATATATATATATATATGTACTGTAGTACATATATAATTATTGTACATTATACACATGTACAGTACATGACACACACAGGTATGTACGTATGTATATAAGTACATGTATAACTACACACATACATGTACATGTACATACATACATACATGCCTATGTACATGCACACATACATGTACATACATGTATACACACTATACACACACATACACACATACATGTACATATATACTTACATACATACATGTACATACATACATACATACATATATACATACATACATACATACATACATACATACATACATACATACATACATACATACATACATACATACATACATACAAACATATATACATACATACATACATACATACATACATACATACATATATACATACATAGGTACATACATACATATGTACATGTTTATAGATGAACACTCAGGACCTTTTTGATGAAATGGAAATGATTATAAAAACACGTACTAATTCACTATCCACAATGGATCTCAACGAATATGGTGTGGAGCAATGTCTGCTTGGTCAATACTCTATTTCTGAGGAAGACGAAAAGGAGAAAAGACGAAAAAGAACAGAGGGAGAGTGTCATGAAACGGAAGACGGAAGTTATCTTTTACAGAAAACCTCAAGTCCTTTTCGAGTTTTAGATGAACTTGAAGATATGGGAGAAAGATTAGAAGTTATATTGAAATTGTGTAGTGGAATAGACAGGCTAGCTTTTGTCTCCATGTGTCCAGCTGCTACTTTAAAAGAATACAATAAATTGGTACATACATGTGTGTCTGTGTGTCTGTGTCTGTGTGTATCTGTGTGTCTGTCTGTGTGTCTCTGTCTGTGTGTATGTGTGTCTGTGTGTATCTGTGTGTCTTTGTGTATCTGTGTGTCTGTGTGTATCTGTGTGTTTGTGTGTCTGTCTGTGTCTATGTGTATTTCATAACCAACTATACATATATGTAGGTAATGGAGAAGAGATTAGTTATGATTCATGGTCCCCCAGAAACAGATCTGTCTCTCTTTCTATCACAACTCACTTCATGTATTAAAGCTACTTCTGTAGATGAAATGGAAGAGATTCACATTCCTCTACACTCAGATTTCACCAGAGCTGATATGATATGTGCCCTACATGATAACAGTCAGTACCATGAACATTATGGAAATTGATATTCTGTTTATTACCAATGTCCATCCATTGTTCATCCATTGTCTATCCATTGTTCATCCATCCATTGTTTATGTCAATCAATACCCATTGTCTATGTCTGTCCATCCATCCATTGTCTATAGCCATTGTTTATGTCTGTCAATATCCATTGTACATCTATCATTTTTGAAACTATCTTTACATCTATTTCCTGAACCAATTGTTTATCCATTGTCCATTGTCCATTGTCATGTATATGGTATAACTATTTTATGTAGAATTACTTTATGAGAACGCAACATGTGATCAATCACAAACAATAGAAGGGTATGTATGTATGTATGTATGTATGTATGTATGTATGTATGTATGTATGTATGTTGTATGTATGTATGTATGTATGTATGTATGTATGTATGTATGTATGTATGTATGTATGTATGTATGCATGTATGTATGTATGTATGTATATATGTATGTATGTATGTATGTATGCCTTTATGTATGTTTGTAACTATCTTCATATGTATATAACTATGTAATTTATAACCTCTCTTCATAAAGGTCATGTGTTCTTATACTGGAAGGGGTTGACAAACTGAAAACCTTTGATCCTCTTGATGATTTAAGTACTCTACTTCAAAACCAGAAAAAAGACCAAGCTGTTGTATGGCTTGATGTTACAAACCACATCCATAATCTTTCATATCCCGCTGGAAAATATAAATTGAGAAAACAGTGCTATGTAATTGTATCTAGGACGTTGTTCAAAAGGTAACGTCATGATTATCACATGATATCATACAAGTCACATGATTAGCATAAAGTTGCATGATTATCATCAATAAAGTCACATGATTGTTAAAAAATCACATGATTATCATACAAATCAGCATATACAAATCACATGATTATCGTATGATTATCATACAAGTCACATGATTATCATACAAGTCACATGACTTTTTTACATAGTACTGAGAGTTTACCTCCATCTGTTATGGATCAGTATGCCCATATATGGTTATCGGACACAGCGGAGCCAATCTTGGGTCTGTTACTACGTCATTACCTTAGTCAAATTATTAATACAAGAAATGGGGAATTCCCCTCAAGGTAATAGACACACCCACCAGATTTACCTATTAATAATTTTAATAATAATTGATTAGGTTTGATTCGTTGTATCAAGTTGTTGTGTGGGTGTGGCAGTTCTGGTTATTATATAATCATTATATGTGTCAATTAGATTTTCATCACTTGAAAATTGGTTAGTTGATGTACGTACGTATGTACGTATGTACGTACGTACGTACGTACGTACGTACGTACGTATGTATGTATGTATGTATGTATTTATGTACGTATGTATGTATGTGTGTATGCATGTATATACATATATATGTACGTATGTATGTATGTATGTATGTATGTGTGTATGCATGTATGTATGTATGTTTGTATGTATGTACATAACATGAATTAATACTATGTAGTATATACATGTACACATATATGTACATGTACATTGTAGATGTATGTATGCATAACGTTATATATAACACATATATATATGTATATTATTATATATATGTATATATATATTATGTACATATATATATATATATACATACAGGTCCCAATCTATTTCTCGATTGTCCTGTTCAGACAGGAGAAGCAGACAGTGTATACAAGTATGTTAATTTTTGTCATTTATCATTTTTTGCACAAAATAATTAGAGTATATATGATATTAATGGAATAATTAGACTATATATGGTATTAATGAAATAATTAGACTATATATGGTACTACACTAGCTATAATAACCCTGTATGTCCCAACCACCTCCCACCTCCAAAGTCTTTGAAAGTCAGTTTTATCCCCTTGACAATATCTCTAAATGAAGGCCTGGCTTCCGTTCTACAAAATATTCATTACACGTCATTTATCAGACTCACAATTAATCAATGCTTTCATTAATACTGAAGATGTTTTAGTTTTACATTCATACTGTTATAGTTGGTTTGTGGAGATGTGGAATTATCACATGGTACCTAAGATACGAGATACTCTATTGAACTTGGACTTACCATCTAAACACCACAAAATCAGTAATAATGAAACATTACGAGTATTAATGACATTCCTTACCATGAGAGTGATGCAACTGACCTGTCCTCTTTACCCTGAGGGTAGGAATATCTCATCTTTATATCCACACATCTGTTCATCTATCTATCTATCTATTCGTTTATCTATCTATTCATTCATCTATCCATCTATCAATCTATTTGCTCATCTATTTATCTATCTATCGGTGTACATTATATCTCATCTTTCTATCCACATATCAATCCATCTATTCGTTAATCTATCTATCTATCTATCTATCTATTCGTTCATCTATCTATCTATCTACTTATCTATCTATCTATCTATCTATCTATCTATCTATTTATATATCTATCTATCTATCTATCTATCTGTCTATCTATTTGTTCGTTTATCTATCTATCTAAAGGTGTACATTACGTATGTATATCTCATCTTTCTATTCACATATCAATTCACCTATCCATCCTTCTGTTCATCCATCTATCAATATCTATTTGTTGATCTCTATCTATTTATTTATAGGTACACATCAACTGCTTAATAATTTATATGGTGTTGGGGAATTACAATCCTTCATATTTCCAAATACGAAGGATAAACCCAAAGATCATTCCAGTGAGTACTAAACTAAAGTATAATAAACTCAGACTGGCCCAAAGAGCTTGTTATTTGGCACTACACAGTTCTCTCTTTGGGCCAGTGGCGCAGTTAATTATGATTATATTGTCACTAACAGCATTAACTATTTGTTAATTGGCTCAAGATGTATTCCTAATGGCGCACACACTAACCATTTTTGAGCCAATTTGGCCCAAGCTTCAAAACCTATCAAAAACTCTGCTCATAAGCCACAAATGGGTACAGTGCTGGTTTTCTGGACCAAATCCACAACTTGCTGGTCACAAATATGTTATTTTGTGATATTTCTGCTGGACACATTCCAAAACTATTTTAAGCACTGGCCATGCCGCTATGGTACCACCCCTTAGAGAAAACAGTGCTACATGTCACATGTAGACTCAATCTTAAATTTAAAACTATGAATTTATAATGAGTTCCATATTATTATTATTATATTAATATTCTAATAGGAGGTGTTGTACAAGAAACTAAAAAATCACCAAAAGCTCGCAGAGGATCAAATAAGCAGCAGACATTGACTGTACGTAAATAATCATATATTATTTTACATTATTAAAAGATTGTTCATTCATAGCCTGAACAAAAACACAAGAAAGACTCTGGGAAGATCTCTCGAAGTCCTCCTAGTACCGATGGATCTCAAACACCTCGTAAGTAAAATATTTTAATCTAATGTTTACACTTTAATCATTTGGTAGTCCACTAGGAAGTCTATGACATGCTATCTTTGAGCTAAACCACCTAAACGCTATATTCTAATTAATAAGCTGAAACAGAGAAGTGAAAAATGCTGGTAGTCACTGGGAATTGAACCCAGGGCCACTGACTTCAGCCGCCAGTGTTCTCACCACTGAGCTACGACAACTAGACAACCATCAGCACTTCCACAATCCTCTATATCACTAAGCTTCTTAGATACCAAAATTCTTTTGGCTTCCTATACATAATAAGATAGATTTTATAATTTTGTGTGAAAAAGTTCCTTCCGTAAAATTGAGTCACACACACACATACTTAATCGTGATGAGTCACATCCTACCCTGGTCTATGAATCCTCTCTGATATTGCTTGCTTGCTTGAATGTCACTTGAATGGACGATTGCCATATTTTTAAATTTATTTGATTCCTTTCTTGTTTGCTTAGGGTTGCCTCTCTGATGATTATCACCTGTCTAATATTATATAATATTATATAATAATGTATTCTATTTACATGTATATGTATGTACTTCACTTTGTATACAGCATCTAACGAAAAGAGATCTACACCTCAAAAATCACGTCCCAAAAGTACTGGTTTCTTTGGTCGAACTGGAACGTATGTTATGATCACATTAGTCCTGTGTTATGTGTGTGTTAGGTTTATGTACATTAGTAATTGAGTACTGTGTTATGTGTGTGTTAGGTTTATGTACATTAGTAATTGAGTGCTGTGTTATGTGTGTGTTAACACTGTGTTATAGTTTCATCTCAATCACGTATCTTTTACAGTTTACGAAAGTCACTATTCAAAAGTTCTCAAACATCGTTGTATTCTGTACAAGAGGAAGAAGCAGGAAGTGGAAAATCAAAACGCAAGAAAGAAAAACAAAAGCCAGACACTGACCAGATTGAAAATCTATTAGATTTGTTGATGGATATGGGTTCTAGTAAAATGGACGAACAGCGAGTAAATATACCAGACACACCACCTTCTCATCATACAATACCCGTCAGCCCCACAGAGAGTAGCAATGATAGTCTCGAAACGACAACCGTTAAAAAAGATCATTCCAAATCTGTTGAAGTATGGAAATCGCAAGAGCTTCTTGAAAGCCCCAGCTCCACTCATCGTAACCATGTAATCCATCCAAGAATAGCGACTCTCCAATTTCCATCGCGTGAGAGAAGCCGATCTGAGGACAACGTCTTCCAACAACTGGAGGAAAAAAACATATCTATTGATGACCTACTTAGACCGTCGTCAGCTACTACTCTGCCAGTACATAAACACGAAAGAAGTATCTCATCTGATGTGCTCTCTGATTCATTGAGCTCTCTTAGTAATACAAGCGCTGATGTACTAGTGTCTTCTCAGAGTGTTGATCAACTTAATGAAGAAGACAAGAGAGATTCTGGTTATGAAAAGTACGTAGAAGATAAAAAGGAAGGCATGGAGAAAATGCCCAGATGGAAACGTAATTCAACATCAATTCTATATTCTGCTAGTCTGGGATTGAGTCTGAATCCACCTATCAGACGAACCAGTGTACCAATAGGAAATAGGTCATTGGTACAGAATCGAAAGTCAATCGTCCCTGCTCTTATGACATGGGAGGATGAAGGGACAGTTGAGATGTAATAGCTGTTATATGATATACTCTGCGTTTAGTTTATGTATTATCGCCTTGTCACATGATATACTGTCACATGTTCTGATTTCATCTTTAGACGTAAATAGTTCACTTTATTTTTTAATCGTCTAAGTCACATGATGTACTGTCACATGTTCTGTTTGCATGTAAATAGTTCTTTAAAATATATACTGTCACATGATGGTCACAAGATGCTCACGTATATCATGGATCACATGTTATAATTAATAATATTCATACAACACCATGCTCACAATTACGTATTAGTAGTACTGACCATACTATCTGAGGCATGATGTCACGAATAAATTTAAATGCCATTCTTGTCATTTGATCCGATATCATGTGATGATTACATGCATGCATATGTTTACTTATATGATATACATACATTTGTAAGAGCCAAAAATAACCAATCACTTAGTTCTTTTACAATTTTTAAGAGCTTCTCTTTCCAAGAAATTACATTTAAAAAAAACACCTACAGTAAACGTTTAGCTAAGTACTCGGTGATCATGGTAACAAATTACCAAAAATCAGCAAGGAATACAACGATAAACAAAATTAAACAATATAATAATGTATGCCTATTGGCTTACATTATATTGTTATTAAAGGCCTAATAAAGATATGTAGTTCTTTAAAGCATGCAGCTGGTTTGGACAACCAAAGTTGTTTAATCGAGAGATTCACGCTCAAAGTGGTATTCTCCATGACCTGTCTTTCCAACACGATGGAGGTTGCAGATGTGGCCTGTGAGCTCCTTGATTGCATCAACTTGCTCATGGAGGAAGTTGCCCTTGATGAAGTGAGAGGTTTGGTAGTCGTTGTGCTTGTCAGAAATGGCGTGAAGGTCAAGGAGAGCCTTGTTGACTTTACGTTCCAACTCCAGGGCAGATTGCATGGCATCGAGACCATTTCTCCATTCGTCCTTTGACGGCTTCTCAATGCGTTGAAGTACAACCTTTCCACCACGATTGTTCTGGTGCTTCATGAATTTCTGGGCATGTTCGTATTCCTCGTCAGCGCATTTCTTAAAGTATTGGGCAAAGTTGTGTAGAGCCACGTCAGCACGGTCAAAATAGAATGACTATAATTATATATATATTATATATATATATATATATATATATATATATATAATAAAAATAACAAGTCATAAATATTTTGAATGTATCAATAATGACCTACCATGGAAAGATAAGAGTACATCGCAGACAGCTCTAGATTAATTTGTTCGTTTACTGCTTGCTCGGTTTCGGCGTCGTAGTTCTGACGGACCAGTTCAAGACTAATGTATCCTGCCATTTCTTTGTGAGTCACTTAGGTTGACTGAGTGGAGAGAAGTTTAAGAATAACTGTTAGGTTAAGCTTCAAAATTAACAGAGAGTCCGTGTAGTCACTGCCACAGCAAGACAACTGGAGTAGGTTAGTTAGTTTTACTCTCCCCCGAGTGATTTGATTGGTTAATTTAATTTAGTAGTAATTAAAAATTAATCATGTGATTTTTCAGTTGATCATCCGAGGCTGCGCATGTTCACATCGAGTCTGATCGAGTGTTATGTCCACTTAAAATACTTTTGTCCGAATAAGGTAAACTGTTGACATAAGATAAGTGTTTGTCGATTTGTAGTGATGACATTAATCCTCTTATCAAGAGAAACTCCCTGTTTTTTTAAATACCCAATGAAACAATGTTTTCAAAATAGTGTAATAAACATGAATGCACAAAAATCAGCATCTATAATAATAACAGTGAAATACATAAAACCTAATATATAATTATTTATTTTCTTTATAATTGTTGGAGTTGCTGTTTATTCAAGAGATTCACGCTCAAAGTGATATTCCCCATGGCCTGATTTGCCTACACGATTGAGGTTGCAAATATGGTCAGTGAGCTCCTTGATAGCATCTACTTGTTCACGAATGAAGTTACCTTCGATGAAGTTCGAAGTGTGAACATCTTTATTCTTTTCAGCAAGAGCGTGAAGGGCAAGAAGAGCTGTGTTGACTTTACGTTCTAACTCCAGGGCAGTATACATAGCATCGATACCGCTTCCCCATTCATCCTTGACTGGTTTCTTGATGTCTGCGAGTCTGATCTTCCCTCCATGATTATTCTGATGCTTCATGAGTTTCTGAGCATGCTCAAATTCTTCATCGGCAGATTTCTTAAAGTATTTGGCAAAATTGGGAAGAGCTACATCCGCACGATCAAAATAGAATGACTAAAACAAAATAATAATAATAATTAATGTGTGTGTGATTCAAATTGTGTCATATTCTCATCAGAGAATATGACACAATTTGGAAGCATTCCAGCCACAGTAGACAATGTAGTATCATTTGCGACATAGCAAGAGCTGAAAATAAGCCCTGCCTCTTTCTGATGAAGATCTGCAACTTCCCTTTCTAGTGCACAATGATAATAACTGGTTCCGGAAATATTCCGAGTTCCTCCAGCTCCTATTCCATGGTTTTGAATAGCATCACTAAATGAAAAACACAAATGTAATTTTAATTGAAACTTAATGACATCTCATAGCTGCCTCCCGTCAGTTCCGTCTCACTAACGTCCTCTCATCTTCCTTACTCTCCCTTAGTAACCTCCATCTCATTGGCTTTGCTAACACTCTTCATTACTCAGTCTGTACTCTCACTACTAGCTTCTTCCCTCTTCCTTATCTCCTCACTTCCCTCCCTCCTTAGCTCGCTCCCTTTCGTTCATTCTCCATGTACATTGTACCATTATCACTTTACATCATTTCAGTAAAACATGCAGTACAGCTAAGGGGTCCTATTTTGTTACTATTTATATATTTTACAACAATGAATGGTTTACATGAGGAAATTGTATGTATCAGTGTTTCCCCAAGGATAAATATTAAAGGTGGAGGAGTGCATTAATAGTATATTATGTTTGATCAATAGATTTGTTTTTGAGCATAAATGATGAGGGAGCGCTATGGTATCACCCTTTGGGTGAAACACCAAGTAATATTCATAATAGATGAATCCAGACTTGGGGACAAATGTATCAGTATTTATACACTGGGAAGTCTTTTAATCATGAGTATTATATTTGTAATTCAATTAATGTATTTGACAACATGTCTGATGAATCACACAGTATAATAAACTCATATGTATGTATGCAGCAGAGGTTTTGATACGTTTTGAAGCATTGGCCAAGTTGGCTCAAAAATGGTTAGTGTGTGCCCCATTAGAAATACAACTTGAGCCAATTAAGAAAGAGTTAATGCTGTTAGTGACAATACAATCATAATTAATTGCACCACTGGCTCAAAGAGAGAACTGTGCAGTGCCAAATAAGAAGCTCTTTGGGCCAATGGTGTGCTATCAATAACACTGACTCACACAGTAGCTTTGATCACTTCAGGATGTTTGCTCATTCCCGTATAATTATTAGAACACCAAACAGTAATATCACGTCCTTCTTCAACAGGAACAGTCGGATCTTGAAAGTGTTTAGCAGTGGGGAACTGTTGAGCATTACGAGCTAAGACTCTGAAGTTACGATAGGTATTGTCATCTTTCTTCGCCTGGATTTTCTTGGCAAAGAAATGATCGTAATCAATCTTTCCTTCCTCTGTGTGTGTGTGTGTGTGTGTGGATAATTATACATGAAGCAAATTGTCAAGAGTATATACATATTATATATAATTAATTAATAATTAATTAGTTAATTATATTCATTAGTTTGAATTACATAATGAATAAAATTAATAAAAATTCCTTTTAGTAAAGCAGTTTTAGTTAACTACTAAATTACAGGTCTATTGTAATAACTATAACTAAATAAATAGGCACTTTTAGTTAAAAACTAAAACCCTTTTAATGAGTTTCAGCTATTAATTACTGTATAACTAAAAATAATTTTTAAAGAAGCAATCAAGTGGTCTTAACGATATAAGCAACACCATATCTATTCCTGTTGAACACCAGACGATTTCCTTATATATATATTTATGTTTACTGTAGCCCTGACAGGAAACTGTATCGACTCACTTAGAGGGGGCAGCCACATCCAATTATACTACACATAACATGAGCAGGCCAAGTAATTGTATGGCTTTGATTGTGTCAGATCTCTAAACACTAAACTAATCCCAAACTATAATTCTATACCCTTCACCTAGCAAGAAACTGGTTAGGCTTGTTTTAAACAAGCTACATTATCAATTGTACACACATATAAATAGTTTTATTTTACAGTTTACTTCCAAATCATTTGATAATTTTCACTTTTGGATAATATACACATAACAGAATAATCAACTCCTTTTGCATTGTACTGTTTGATGGGCACTCTTTTTTTTAAGGAGGCAGCATGGCTTAGTGGTTGGAGCTTGGGCCTCCTGATCTAAAGGTCAGTGGTTCGAGTCCAGCTGCGGTCATGTTGTTTCCTGAAAAGAGAGTGTCTGTTTTTCTGTGGACTTCAATGCTAATATAACACCGTTAGGAGGGTTTCTCCTAATCAACTTTCCTCTATATCACATTAGCTATTACCCAAGCCTTGGGTAATGAGGGATGACGCCTCCTAGCTTAAAGGGTCCACTTTGGAAATTGTGGTCTTTCCGGTCGATTCGTGGGACTCACCACTCTGCGGATTCTGACGGCACTTTAGGTTAGGGGGTTATAATAGAACTTCGGTTCCCCACAACTGTTAGGACTACGGTCTTATATACACACTCGTGTGTATATATGTTGTGGTTAGTCATTCCCATCAAATAGTTCCAGTTTGATGGGCACTCTTTTTTTAAGGAGGCAGCATGGCTTAGTGGTTGGAGCTTGGGCCTCCTGATCTAAAGGTCAGTGGTTCGAGTCCAGCTGCGGTCATGTTGTTTCCTGAAAAGTGAGTGTCTGTTTTTCTGTGGACTTCAATGCTAAACTAGTCATACTATAACTATAACTAAAAGTATTCATTGTTGTCATTAAACAACACCAGTACATACAATATACATGTACCTCACGACTCGGTTCTTAGAACAAAAGGTTATCATAAAATTACTAACTTGCTTATCTACTAGTAATGAAGTTCACAATTTATCATCACAGTATTAATTATCATAATTATATATATATATATATATATATATATATAATTATGTGGTAGCTTTTTCATAATCATTATAAGGAATCACGATTGTATTTATATAGTATGGGAATTATAGTAGGTGTATAGGGATGTATATGTTCTCACTCTATCATGAAACTATTTGTATTCAACGGTTTGTATAATATCTAAAAACATTTTTTAAAATGAAAGAACATGTAGGGATATCAAAACAGAAAAAGTACAGAAACAAGATTGGGATGGCACTTCAGTAACAAAATTAAACTAACCACTTCCATATAACAAACCTAGCTAGAGTATAAAACACTTCTTTAGAAACAACAGTACTGAAAATTCAAACTCACCCTGCGGTATTATTCCTTTCTTGGGCTGAGCCTTTTGGGAATTGGAATCAGAATTTGAAGTCAGTAGAGCTGTGAACAAACCATGAAATGGACAATGTCCTAATGTGATAGAGGAATGTGGCAAACCAGCATGGATACTGACATACAGACGTTCTGGACAAGAGAAGGAATTGTAAAACACAATACCAAAATAGTGCATCAATTATAATACAATGTTATATATATTATTTTTACCCAAGGTCTGTGGACTGGATCCAATGGAATAAGGTTTCTGTACATTAGTAATTGAGTACTGTGTTATGTGTGTGTTAGGTTTATGTACATTAGTAATTGAGTACTGTGTTATGTGTGTGTTAGGTTTCTGTACATTAGTAATTGAGTCCTGTGTTATGTGTGTGTTAGCTTTATGTACATTAGTAATTGAGTACTGTGTTATGTGTGTGTTAGGTTTCTGTACATTAGTAATTGAGTCCTGTGTTATGTGTGTGTTAGCTTTATGTACATTAGTAATTGAGTACTGTGTTATGTGTGTGTTAGGTTTCTGTACATTAGTAATTGAGTCCTGTGTTATGTGTGTGTTAGGTTTCTGTACATTAGTAATTGAGTCCTGTGTTATGTGTGTGTTAGGTTTATGTACATTAGTAATTGAGTACTGTGTTATGTGTGTGTTAGGTTTCTGTACATTAGTAATTGAGTGCTGTGTTATGTGTGTGTTAGGTTTCTGTACATTAGTAATTGAGTACTGTGTTATGTGTGTGTTAGGTTTATGTACATTAGTAATTGAGTCCTGTGTTATGTGTGTGTTAGGTTTATGTACATTAGTAATTGAGTACTGTGTTATGTGTGTGTTAGGTTTCTGTACATTAGTAATTGAGTACTGTGTTATGTGTGTGTTAGGTTTATGTACATTAGTAATTGAGTGCTGTGTTATGTGTGTGTTAACACTGTGTTATAGTTTCATCTCAATCCCGTATCTTTTACAGTTTACAAAGGTCACTATTCAAAAGTTTTCAAACATCGTTGTATTCTGTACAAGAGGAAGAAGCAGGAAGTGGAAAATCAAAACGCAAGAAAGAAAAACAAAAGCCAGACACTGACCAGATTGAAAATCTATTAGATTTGTTGATGGATATGGGTTCTAGTAAAATGGACGAACAGCGAGTAAATATACCAGACACACCACCTTCTCATCATGCAATACCTGTCAGCCCCACAGAGAGTAGTAATGATAGTCTTGAAATGACAACCGTTAAAAAAGATCATTCTAAATCTGTCCAAGTATGGAAATCGCAAGAGCTACTTGAAAGCCCCAGCTCCACTCATCGTAACCATGTAATCCATCCAAGAATAGCGACTCTCCAATTTCCATCGCGTGAGAGAAGCCGATCTGAGGACAACGTCTTCCAACAACTGGAGGAAAAAAACATATCTATTGATGACTTACTTAGACCGTCGTCAGCTACTACTCTGCCAGTACATAAACACGAAAGAAGTATCTCATCTGATGTGCTCTCTGATTCATTGAGCTCTCTTAGTAATACAAGCGCTGATGTACTAGTGTCTTCTCAGAGTGTTGATCAACTTAATGAAGAAGACAAGAGAGATTCTGGTCATGAAAAGTACGTAGAAGATAAAAAGGAAGGCATGGAGAAAATGCCCAGATGGAAACGTAATTCAACATCAATTCTATATTCTGCTAGTCTGGGATTGAGTCTGAATCCACCTATCAGACGAACCAGTGTACCAATAGGAGATAGGTCATTGGTACAGAATCGAAAGTCAATCGTCCCTGCTCTTATGACATGGGAGGATGAAGGGACAGTTGAGATGTAATAGCTGTTATGTGATATACTCTGCATTTAGTTCACTTCATTTATGTATTATCGCCTTGTCACATGTTATACTGTCACATGTTCTGATTTCATCTTTGGACGTAAATAGTTCACTTTATTTTTTAATCGTCTAAGTCACATGATGTACTGTCACATGTTCTGTTTGCATGTAAATAGTTCTTTAAAATATATACTGTCACATGATGGTCACAAGATGCTCACGGATGATCACATGTTATAATTAATATTCATACAACACCACGCTCACAATTATGTATTATATAGTAGTACTGACCATACTATCTGAGGCATGATGTCATGAATAAATTGAAGTGCCATTCTTGTCATTTGATCCGATATCATGTGATGATTACATGCATGCATATGGCTAGCTTGTTTACTTATATGGTATACATACATTCCTGAATATTGGATATTTGTAAGAGCCAAAAATAACCAATCACTTCTTCGTTCTTTCACAATTTTTAAGTACTTCTCTTTTCAAGAGATTACATTAAAAAAAAACACCTACAGTTTAGCTAAGTACTCGGTGATAACAAATTACCAAAAATCAGCAAGGAATACAACAATAAACAAAATTAAACAATATAATAATGTATGCCTATCGGCTTACATTATATTGTTATTAAAGGCCTAATAAAGATATGTAGTTCTTTAAAGCATGCAGCTGGTTTGGACAACCAAAGTTGTTTAATCGAGAGATTCACGCTCAAAGTGGTATTCTCCATGACCTGTCTTTCCAACACGATGGAGGTTGCAGATGTGGCCTGTGAGCTCCTTGATTGCATCAACTTGCTCATGGAGGAAGTTGCCCTCGATGAAGTCAGAGGTTTGGTAGTCGTTGTGCTTGTCAGAAATGGCGTGAAGATCAAGGAGAGCCTTGTTGACTTTACGTTCCAACTCCAGGGCGGATTGCATGGCATCGAGACCATTTCCCCATTCGTCCTTAGATGGCTTCTCAATGGGTTTAAGTACAACCTTTCCACCACGATTGTTCTGGTGCTTCATGAATTTCTGGGCATGTTCGTATTCCTCGTCAGCACATTTCTTGAAGTATTGGGCAAAGTTGTGTAGAGCCACGTCAGCACGGTCAAAATAAAACGACTATATAATTATATACAATTAAAAAAAAAAAAAAGAGGTAACAAGTCATAAATATTTGGAATGTATCAATAATGACCTACCATGGAAAGATACGAGTACATCGCATACAGCTCCATATTGATTTGTTCGTTTACTGCTTGCTCGGTTTCGGTGTCGTAGTTCTGACGGACCAGTTCAAGACTAATGTATCCTGCCATTTCTTTGTGAGTCACTTAGGTTGACTGAGTGGAGAGAAGTTTAAGAATAACTGTTAGGTTAAGCTTCAAAATTAACAGAGAGTCCGTGTAGTCACTGCCACAGCAAGACAACTGGGAAACAAAGCCGAAGTAGGTTAGTTTTTACACTCACTCTGAGTGATTTGATTGGTTAATTTCGTAGTAAACGGGTGTGGTCACATCATGTGATTTTTAGTTGACCGTCTGCGCATGTTCAATAATATTCATGATTCGAGAGTTATTTCCACTTATTAAATACTTTTGTCTGAATAAGGTAAACTGTTGACATGTGATAAGATCTATTTATTTGTTGAGTTGTAGTGATGACAATACTACTCCCCCGGACACAGCCATACACTAATTAATCTTCTTATTGAGAGAAACTTCCCCTTTTGAATAGCCAATGAAACAATTTTATGTATATATATATATATATATATATATATATATATATATATATATAATTATATATAAATTTTTTTTTCCAATTTTTTTCTAGTAGTGTATTAAACATGAATGCACAAAAATCAGCATCTATAATAATAACAGTGAAATAAATAATACCTAATTATGATTCAGTTTGTTGACAATGCTTGGGAGTTGCTGTTTATTCAAGAGATTCACGCTCAAAGTGATATTCCCCATGGCCTGTTTTGCCAACACGATGGAGGTTGCAGATATGGTCAGTGAGCTCCTTGATAGCATCTACTTGTTCACAAAGGAAGTTACCTTCAATGAAGTCCGAAGTGTGAATATCTTTATTCTTTTCAGCAAGAGCGTGAAGGGCAAGAAGAGCTGTGTTGACTTGACGTTCTAACTCCAGGGCAGTATACATAGCATCGATACCACTTCCCCATTCATCCTTTACTGGTTTCTTGATGTCTGCCAGTTTGATCTTCCCTCCACGATTATTCTGATGCTTCATGAATTTCTGAGCATGCTCAAATTCTTCATCGGCAGATTTCTTGAAGTATTTGGCAAAATTGGGAAGAGCTACATCCGCACGATCAAAATAGAATGACTACAATAAAATAATAAAATCATAATAATTAATGTGTGTGTGATTCACATTGCATGGGAGTTTCTTCATATAACAGTCACTACTAACTACAACCCACAGTAACTAAACAGCATACAATCCGTATACCTTATACTTATACTTATGGAGAAGAACCTTCCAGACTGGATCTAGCTAAGAACAGGTATGGGGGACCATTTACTACTGAAGAAGTAGAGGATGTTAAGACATTTGGTAGAATCTTGTTAGTACTGACATCTCTGTTTGGATTCTTATTGTTACCAAATACTTTATGGTCTCATGGAGAATTCAGTTACTGTAATTCTGATGATGGTAATTATATCGTTCTTTCTTTTATAAATATCCAATATACTTTACCTGTTCTACTGGTTCCAGTATATATACATAAAAACATCTTTTAATCGATACATGATAAATAGTAGCAAAACCACAATCCACACAAGTTTATAGTAACTAAACAACATACAATCCTTATACAATGATACTTCCTAGAATGCATGATGTAATGCTACATATGCATAAAGAAGCCCCCTACTGTATTAACTTTCTTACCATGGATAGATAGGTGTACATTGCACTAAACTCCAAGTTGATTTGAGTATTAACCCCTTCCTCAACTTCTGTGACATAATTTTGAGCTACCAGCTCATCCAAATTAATATATCCTGCCATTTCTATTGGGGGTTAGGAAAGTCTGGCCGGCCAGGGGAGGAGAATGGAATCCATAATACATCCATCTTGTGTTTGAATAATAAATTTTAATAATAATTTATTAATAAACTAATTTTAATAATAACAATTCAATGATGAATTCTACATAAATTGATCAAAACTATATATTCATGGTTTTGTTTGTAAAAAAAGAAGTTGTAATTAAGCACGAATAACAATAGCTTCCGGAATCTCAACAGCAAATCGAGAGCAGGCAGCAGCAGGAATATGTTGTTCAATGCGTTTCAATCCCAGCTCGTCCCACACATCAACCAGAGCATTAACGAAGTATTCCTTCATTTCATCGGTATGGTGTGGTGTTGGAGCAATACGTAGTTTCTCTTCTCCTCGAGGGACGGTGGGGTAGTTGATGTCTTGTACGTAGATTCCATGCTTTTCCATTAAAACACGAGACGCCATGGTGCAAAGCTCTGCATTTCCAACCTAAAAAAAAGAATGAAAAAAAAATTAAAAAAAGGTCATACAATGACTGACAAGCCACACCCACTCATAAACTCCACCAAACATATTTTAAGAATGCACAAACAGGACAGGAACTTCAATATGAAAATTGGCCAATAAAAGTCTCACGATGAGCTCAAAATGATGTGCGACTTTGTTAATATTGTATGTCATAAGGTTAATACATGATCATAATTCATCAATGTTAATAATTACAAAAATACTAATTTTCTTACATGAAGTGGAACGATGTGGCTTGGAGAGGCAAGAACAGGTAGACCCACAGCCAGCATAGCTGCTTTCAGCTGTTTTACCGATGCTTGATGTTTTCGTCGAAGCCACTGCCCCTCTGGACTCCTCAAAATTTGGATGGATTTTCGAGCTGCGACAGCTAGTAATGGTGGCATTGAGGTCGTGAATATAAATCCAGCGGCATAGCTTCGAACCATATCAACTAGAGGACTGGATCCGACAATATACCCACCAGCAACTCCAAATGCCTTCCCCAGTGTTCCAGTGATAATGTCACATTGGTCCATTAAACCATCCCTCTCAGCAACTCCGGCTCCGTTTTCTCCATAAAGACCAACAGCATGCACCTCATCGATGAAAGTGAGAGCGTTATATTTACGAGACACTTGACAAATCTCTTTTATTGGGCCGATATCTCCAGTCATTGAATACACAGACTCAAATGCTACCAATTTCGGCTGACGAGGATCGTACTTTCGTAAAAGCTCCTCCAAATGTGCGGTATCGTTATGGCGAAAGATTTCCTTCTTGACATTGCTGTGTCGTATGCCAGCAATCATGGAAGCATGATTTCCAGCGTCGGAGAATATGACACATTTTGGAAGCATTCCAGCGACAGTAGACAACGTAGCATCATTTGCGACATAGCAAGAGCTGAAAATAAGCCCTGCCTCCTTCTGATGAAGATCTGCAACTTCCCTTTCTAGTGCACAGTGATAATAACTGGTTCCGGAAATATTCCGAGTTCCTCCAGCTCCTATGCCATGGTTTTGAATAGCATCACTAAATGAAAAACACAAATGTAATTTTAATGACATTTCATAGCTGCCTCCCGTCTCACTAATGTCCTCTCATCTTCCTCACTCTTCCTTAATATAACATCCATCTCATTGGCCTTGCTAACACTCTTCATCACTCAGTCTCTACTCTCACTGCTAGCTTCTTCCCTCTTTCTTTTCTCCTCACTTCCCTCCCTCCTTAGCTCACTCCCTTTGGTTCATTCTCCATGTACATGTACATTGTAACATTACCATTTTACATCATTTCAGTAAAACATGCAGTACAGCTAAGGGGTCCTATTTTGTTACTATTTATATTTTACAATAACGAATGGTCATGAGGAAATTGTATGTATCAGTGTTTGCCTAAGGATAAATATTAAGGGTGGAGGAGTGCATCAATAGTACGGGTATATTATGTTTGATCAATAGATTTGTTTTTGAGCATAAATGAAGGACAGGGGAGCGCCATGGTATCACCCTTTGGGTGAAACACTGAGTATTATTCATAATAGATGAATGATGAATCCAGACTTGGGGACAAATATGTATATCAGTATTTATACACTATACACTTTTAATTGTGAGTGTAATTCAATTAATGTATTTGACAACATGTCTGGATGAATCACACAGTATAATATACTCACATCAGAGGTTTTGATAAGTTTTGAAGCATGGGCCAAATTGGCTCAAAAATGGTTAGTGTGTGCGCCATTGGGAATACATCTTGAGCCAATTAACAAACAGTTAATGCTGTTAGTGACAATAACTAACTGCACCACTGGCCCAAAGAGAGAACTGTGCAGTGCCAAATAAGAAGCTCTTTGGGCCAATGGTGTGCTATCAATAACACTGACTCACACAGTAGCTTTGATTACTTCAGGATGTTTGCTCATTCCCATATAATCATTAGAACACCAAACAGTAATATCACGTCCTTCTTCAACAGGAACAGTCGGATCTTGAAAATGTTTAGCAGTGGGGAACTGTTGAGCATTACGAGCCAAGACTCTGAAGTTACGATAGGTATTGTCATCTTTCTTCGCCTGGATTTTCTCGGCAAAAAAATGATCGTAATCAATCTTTCCTTCCTCTGTGTGTGTGTGTGTGTGTGGGTGATTATACATGAAGCAAATTGTCAAGCGTATATATATATATAATTAATTAATAATTAATTAGTTAATTATATTCATTAGTTTGATTTACATAATGAATAAAATTAATAAAAATTCCTTTTAGTAAAGCAGTTTTAGTTAACTAATAAATTACAGGTCTATTGTAATAACTATAACTAAATAAATAGGCACTTTTAGTTAAAAACTAAAACCCTTTTAATGAGTTTCAGCTATTAATTACTATATAACTAAAAATAATTTTTAAAGGAGCAATCAAGTGGTCTTAACGATATAAGCAACACCATATCTATTCCTGTTATTGATTAGTAAACACCAGACGATTTCCTTATATATTTATTTATGTTTACTGTAGCCCTGACAGGAAACTGTATCAACTCACTTATAGGGGGCAGCCACATCCAATTATACTACACATAACATGAGCAGGCCAAGTAATTGTATGGCTTTGACCACAGTATCACAAATCATCTTTATCTTACCTGTCAAAGGAACTCCATAATCGGTAGTCTCTCCTTTGAGTGTGGGAGGTACAAAAGTACCTTTCACTTTTTCTTTGACGGTATTAGTGATGAGGTCAGACCAGCGAAAAGGACAGTTACCTGTAAATGAATATAATAAGGTTGCATAGACACATAACTATAATAATTATACATACATTTATTAATTAACTTCAAGCAATGCAATAGAATATATACTTGATAATTATACATTAACAATACGAGGGAGTGTCATTGTAATGTCTTTACATTCTCTCTAATTTAATAGTGTTCTGAAACCTCTTTTTGTAAAGCTAATGGTTATGTTACCATGGAAACCATTTCAATGACTCGATGGTGTATTTATAGAAGGTCAACAAAGAAGGGCTACTTTGTTATGTGAAGTGGTGTTTAATTTTGATGCTAAGGTACCATCCTAATCTTCTTCCTGTCTTTTTCGGTTTGATATCCCTACATATACTTTCATGTTTTTATAAAAGGTCAACTCTGATGCTATAGCAGATACAAGAACAATGGTATTTATTCTACATGTACATATACATGTACATTGTTCGTATAATCACATTAGAAGTTGTAGTAACAATAATAATTAACAAGTTATCATAATTATATAATAATTCATAATTCATAATAATGTAATTATAATAAGTTACAACCCAATTCTTGACCTTTTTTAAAAACTAGACTGCTCCAATAGGACCATAACTCTAAACATTAAACTGTGAACCATAAACTTCAAACCCTTTATAGGATTGTGTCAGATCTCTAAACACTAAACTAATCCCAAACTATAATTCTATACCCTTCACCTAGCAAGAAACTGGTTAGGCTTGTTTTAAACAAGCTACATTATCAATTGTACACACATATAAATAGTTTTATTTTACAGTTTACTTCCAAATCATTTGATAATTTTCACTTTTGGATAATATACACATAACAGAATAATCAACTCCTTTTGCATTGTACTGTTTGACTATAAACTAAATTACAAGTCTATTGTAATAACTATAACTAACTAAAAATAAAAATTAGCCAATAATGGGCAGTTAAAACCGTTTTAGTTAATAATAACTAAAACTGATAAACTAGTCCATACTATAACTATAACTAAGGTACTCATTGTTGTCATTAAACAACACCAGTACATACAATATACATGTACCTCACGACTCGGTTCTTAGAACAAAAGGTTATCATAAAATTACTAACTTGCTTATCTACTAGTAATGAAGTTCACAAATTATCATCACAGTATTATAATAATAATTATTATTATATATAATTATGTAGTAGCTTCTTCATAATCATTACAAGGAATCACGATTGTATTTACATAGTATGGTATGGTATAAGAAATTATATTAGGTGTATAGGTATTGTTAGGATTATAAGAGGATGTATATGTTTTCACTCTATCATGAAACTATTTGTATTCAACGGTTTGTATAATATCTAAAAACATTTTTTAAAATGAAAGAACATGTAGGGAAATCAAAACCGAAAAAGTACAGAAACAAGATTGGGATGTTACTTTAGTAACAAAATTAAACTAACCACTTCCATATAACAAACCTAGCTAGAGTATAAAACACTTCTGTAGAAACAACAGTACTTACAATATAGATTTGAAAATTCAAACTCACCCTGCGGTATTATTCCTTCCTTGGGCTGAGCCTTTTGGGAATTGGAATCAGAATTTGAAGTCAGTAGAGCTGTGGAGGTCATCAAGTTTCGAGTCATCAAACTATGAAATGGACAATGTCCTAATGTGGTGGAGGAACGTGGCAAACCAGCATGAATACTGACATAGAGACGTTCTGGACAAGAGAAGGATAATGGAATTGTAAAAGACAATGCATCAATGATTATATATATATATATATAGTATTATTTTTACCCAAGGTCTGTGGACTGGATCCAATGGGATAAGGTTTAGTTGCAGTATTAACTGTTGTGTGCAAAAGGCGAGACATCACTGGACAGTTTTGCCCGTATACACCAATGGAGCCTCCTGCTTTTTGCAGGAAAGTGGATGAAACACGACCCAGGAATGGACACTTTGACGTAATCATGATCCCTGCTGCAATGTCTTCACTGCGAATACAGAATATCACGTTTGAGATATGAGGTGTAAACAAACCTCGGTGGTAAATCCAAGAAAGGTGAATAATTTATCAGGGCTGTGCTCCTTTTATTATGATTGTAAAGTGGGAGGGGCCTTATAGTATTAACATCACGTGATTAATATCATTATGTAAAATGGCCGCCAATTCGAAAATGTCAAGTTCATTCTACACATAATCACTAGTTTTCAGGCGAATGTACTAACCAGAAAGAAGGATAAAACTGTTACTGTACTCAAAACAAAAAGATCTCTGAAGTTACTAGACAGAAGAAGCAGTTCTATATAAAATATTGTATTTGTGAAGGGGTGGGGAGAAATAAAACATCCCACCCATTTTGTCTATTTCCTTGGCTTGTTTCTACTATTTTCGCCTCTGATTCTATGTATAACTTTGACAAAAATAGATATCAAGTCACTCTCACATAGGAAAAGCTTACCTAATGTCTGATAGGCCAATTGTGGACACCAAAGTATGGGCCCAACAATACCGGGACCAAGCTCCACCCTATGAGTGTCCTTTGTGTAAGAAGGTGTATAAGAGTGTTGCTGGTATCCTCTACCATATTGGTCAGTTCCGTGGAGTAACTAAAGTGCCTCGATGTATGCTGGGAGAAGATTTAGGTCGGGGTAGCCCTGTTAGGGGACCGTCTTCACCTGTCAGTGCCCGGAAGAAAACTCCCAAGAGAGAAGCTTTGACGTGGGCAGAGTCTCAACGTTTAGTAGAGGCTGAATTTGATAATGATTACCAGAGGATTGAGATTGACGGAGACTTGCAGATTTTAGAGAGTGTTAGTGATGTTGATAATGGAGGGAGCGATGAAGATACCAACAAAAAACGTGATTCAAAATCTCAGACCCCTCAAAAAGGTTCTAGAACTAAAACACCGAGAGGAAAAGCATCTTCATCAAGAAGCAAAGGTAAGAGACGATCGAAGTTAAAAACCCCAGCTAAAGACGATACTCCCAACCAACATATACGACTTCCCGAGGCACAGTGTACTGTACTCGACAGTCTGGATTTTCCTGATGCTCCGTCCCGTGATTTGGTATATTATCGTTTTATTGACCAATCAAATGAAGAGATTGATGATATGATTGAATATGACATAGATGAAGAAGACAATCAATGGCTATCTTTGATAAATGAAGAGAGGAAGACCGAGGGACTCACTTCTGTACCCCAAGAAGCATTTGAGCTATTGATGGACCGTTTGGAAAAGGAGTGTGTTTTTGAGAGCCAAGTTAGTGGAAACGGTACCGAGTCCACTAATCCTTACAATATCGATGAGAATGCTGTTTGCTGTATTTGTAATGATGGGGAATGTCACAATACTAATGCTATATTATTCTGTGACATGTGTAACTTGGCAGTACATCAAGAGTGCTACGGAGTACCATACATACCAGAAGGACAGTGGCTTTGTCGTCGTTGCCTTCAGTCACCTTCTCGTAGCGTTGACTGTGTCCTTTGTCCAAACAAGGGTGGAGCTTTTAAGCAAACAGTGGATGGTCGATGGGCACATGTAATCTGTGCTCTGTGGATTCCAGAAGTACAGTTCTCCAATACAGTATTTTTGGAACCTATTGATGGGGTGAAGGATGTGCCCTCGGCACGTTGGAAACTCGTGTGTTATATCTGTAGAAAAAGATGTGGTGCTTCTATTCAATGTGCTAAAGCCAATTGTTACACAGCTTTTCATGTGACCTGTGCTCAACAAGCCAGTCTCTGTATGAAAATCGAAATAGGAAAGAATGGTGACATAGTGAAGTCAGCATTTTGTGATAGCCACACTCCTCCAAGTGCTCGTAAAAAACTTTTACAAAGATTGGAGGAAGGTACTTCGGGTCCTGAGTCTGAGGAAGACAAGGAGGAAGAAGTGAAAGAGCCACAGGGAGGAAAAGAGGAGACACCAGAAATGTCAGCAAAGAAGAAAGGAAAAGGAGAAAGTAAAATTGTTAAGAGAGCCAGGAAGATATTAGAAGAGCAGCGAGCTACCCAAGCACCTGTAGTTAATCTACCCTATATTCCACAACACAGGTAAGTCACACCGTCATTTGAAAAATTTGTTGAGTAAAAGTTGAATTCGAAAGACTATTGGGAAGGGAGGGTGGCGTAGGGAGTATTGTAACTGAATAGTAAACAATATTATTTCCCATGTGACTGGCTTACTCATCCATAGTTACACATATAGCAAAGTGTATTTATTTCATAGCTGTTCAATTGATAAAACGTAATATATATATGGAATGTGACATTTTGATGGAGTACAGCACTTCAGTTAGGCAGGGAGCTGTGTACTAGGACTGGAATTGTATTATAATGTTAGTTGAATTTGTAAGAAAACGAGAAAGGTTGCACTTCAGTTAGGCAGGGAGCTGTGTACTAGGACTGGAGTTACACAGAGCCCTGTAATTCAAAGGTCGCGGAATTGTATTATAATCTAATCATAACTTTGAAGGACTTATGGACAAGACATTGTCTACTTACTTAACTATATGTATAATATATACTCCTCAGGTTAGACCGAATATCAAGCTGTGTTTCTCTTCATAAGAAGACACAGTTCATACCAAAACTTGTGAGCTACTGGAAACTGAAGAGACAATCTCGTAATGGAGTGCCCTTCCTTAGAAGATTGCAGGCTAATAGTAAAGGACAGAAAACTACTATGGCAGCTGTGAGTGGATGGACAGACAGATGGATGGATGGATAGATGGATGGATGGATGGATGGATGGATGGATGGATGGATGGGTTGTTGGGTGGATGGATGGATGGGTGGGTGGATGGATGGGTAGTTGGGTGGTTGGGTGGATGGATGGGTAGTTGGGTGGATGGATGGATGGGTGGGTGGATGGATGGATGGATGGGTAGTTGGGTGGATGGGTGGGTGGATAGGTGGACGGCTGAATGGAAATGATGAATGGATAATAGTGAATATAATACATGAATCATCTGTTTGTATTATTTTAGAACCTTTCAGAGGAAGAGAAACAGGCATTATTTGAGCAACTGAGTTTTTGGAAAGCTCTCCGACACGATTTAGAAAGAGCTAGAATGTTAGTTGAACTTGTAAGAAAACGAGAAAAGTTAAAGAGAGAACAGGTAATTAAATTAGCTTTATTCATATGTCTATCTTTCTATCTATAAATACATGTATGTGCCAGTGTTTTTGATAAGCTCATATGGCACACCATTGGCCCAAAGAACTTTTTATTTGGCACTGTGCACTGTTCTCTCTTTGAGCCAAATGGTGCAGTTAATTATGATTATCACTAACAGCATTAACTTAGTTGGCTCAAGATGTATTCCCAATGGTGCACACACTAACCATTGTTGACCCAATTTGGCCCATGCTTCAAAATGTATCAAAAACTCTGGTATGTACCTATAAATGTATCTGTGTATGTTTGTATGTATGTATCTACATGTATCTATCTATCTTCTATCTATCTATCTATCTATCTATCTTTGTGTCTATTTATGATAGTACCCACCAATTCATCTGTCCATCCATTCATCTATCTATCCATTCTTCCACCATTCATTCATCTAACTATCCATCCTTTCATCCATCCATTTATCCACTCAGTTGTCCCTTACACACACATGTTATAGTGACGTCAATGTCACAATTTTCTATTTCATAATTATAAACTTCCATTCCATTCTTCCTCTTGAAGCTGAGAATGTCAGAAGAGATCTCAAGATTGAGTCTCACACCAATGGAAGTTGTCATGAAGCGAATTCTCTTCAAGCTCATGTCTAAAGACCCAGCAGACATATTTGCCGAGCCTGTTTCAATAGAAGAGGTGAGTCACAAACCAGAGTACATGTAGTTTCTACTGAAATACATTTAACAGTAGCTTATGAATGGGTTAGCACATATGTACACACATGTATACATGTACATGTACATATACACATGTACATGAATCCCACCTGAGGCAACTCTCATTTTCATTTTTCCATTGCCTCAGGTGTCTTTCTTTCTTTCTTTCTTTCTTTCTTTCTTTCTTTCTTTCTTTCCTTCTACATCTCCAATAACATCATGTACTTGTACATGTAAACACACTCATACACATACACACACATGTACATGTATACATACACACACTCATACACATGTATATGTACACATACACACATGTACATGTATACACACTCATACACATGTACACACACACCCAGACTTCATAAGACTTACCAATAATTGACATTAGTTATTACAACCATTTTGTTCAGTGTTTTCGATAAGCTCATATGGCACACCATTGGCCCAAAGAGCTTCTTATTTGGCACTGCACAGTTCTCTTTGGGCCAAATGGCACAGTTAATTATGATTATATTGTCACTAACAGTATTAACGCTTTGCTCAAAATGAATTCTGTTATATACATGTAGGTTCCTGATTATCTTGATGTAATCAAACATCCGATGGATTTTGGTACCATGAAACAGAAAGTTGAGGCTCATTTGTATCCAAGTTTCAGAGAATTTGAGAAAGATATTTCCTTTGTATGGAATAATGCTATGATTTATAATCAGAAAGACACCATATATTATAGAGCTGCACATAGGATAAAAGAAGCTGGTAAATATGTACATACAGGTGTATATACATAGATACATATCTGATAGCATCAGTTTCCAATTCATAATTCCACCCCAATTCACACCAAAAGTGGAAAATTCCATAATCATTCCAATTCAATAATTTGAATTCCAATGCCCTGATACATACATACATACATGTATCATACATACATACATACATATACCATGTACATAGATACAATACATACATACATTACAAACATACAATACATACATATACATACATACAATACATACATACATACAATACATACATACATACATACATACATACGTACATACATACATACAATACATACATACATACATACAATACATACATACATACATACATACAATACATACATACATTACATACATACAATACATACATACATACATACATACATACATACAATACATACATACATACATACATACATACAATACATACATACATACATACATACATACATACATACATACATACAATACATACATACATACATACAATACATACATACATACAATACATACATACATACATACAATACATACATACATACATACATACAATACATACATACATACATACATACAATACATACATACATTACATACATACAATACATACATACATACATACATACAATACATACATACATACAATACATACATACATACATACAATACATACATACATACATACATACATACATACATACATACATACATACATACAATACATACATACATACATACATACATACAATACATACATACATACATACAATACATACATACATTACATACATACAATACATACATACATACATACATACATACATACATACAATACATACATACATACATACATACATACATACAATACATACATACATACATACAATACATACATACATTACATACATACAATACATACATACAATACATACATACATTACATACATACAATACATACAATACATACATACATACATATATACCTATGATGTATGTACATGTACACACATACACACACACACTTACATACTCACATACATACATACTCATGTACATACATACTCTTTATCCAGGAAAACGCATCTTGGAAGATGCTCATGAACAGCTAGACAATGCTGGAGTGAGTATAGTAACTGGTATGCATGATCCTGATGTTGAAGAGCCTCCTCCACTCACACCTAATGCAGCTGCTCTCATTCAAAAGACACCACTTGATATGTTCACAAGAGGTGAGAAAATAGCTTATGATTTGAGAGAGATCAAATTTTTCATGACAAAATGCATTTATTTATCACATAATTATTATTTTATGACCAAATTTTTAACCTATCTGTTTTAAAACCAACCTAATTCAAAAGCTGCTCCAGTATATGATTCCTAAACTAATCCTCAGTCCCAAACCTAAATTAATTCAAACCATAAACTAATCCTCAGCCCCAAGCCTTAACCTAAATTAATTCTAAAACTCAAACCACAAACTAATTCTCAGCCCCAAGCTCTAAACTAATCCTCAGGCCCAAACCTAAATTAATTATATGACTCAAACCATAAACTAATCCTCAGCCCCAGCACATTTGGGTTAATGTCAGATTGTACATTAAGTTACAAAATTATAAAATATAATTATATGTAATTTCTCAGAAGGTGAATTTGCAGAAGAAAATATTTTACTATCTGGTAGAGACCGGTTGAGTAGTACAACTCTAGATGAGAAAATGGAGTACCTGGAGGAACAGCTCAGTGTATTGGATTCACAATGTAAAGGATGTGAGTTTATGAAATAGTTATTGAGAAATCTTTAGTTTAGTTTAAGCTCATAATTACATGGCACTTTGTGTATCCAGGAATGTGACTTTAGCATAGTCCTGGAATGTGACTTTAGCATAGCCCTGAAATGTGACTTTAGCATACATGCAGTCCTGGAATGTGACTTTACCATAGCCCTGGCTTTAGCATAGTCCTGGAATGTGACTTTAGCATGTAGTCTTATCTGTAGTCTTATCTGTACAGACCCTTAGAATGTGAGCATGTAGTCTGAAACCCTTACTTGTACAGTACCCAGGAATGTGAGTTTTGAAATTTACAATTGTATAGTGTAATATTTACTTACATATTGTATGTATACAGCCGCACGCAAGTCCAGAGAGAAGCAGTTAAGAAAAGAACTAGGATCTTTAAGGCGACAAATAAAGCACAGAGACAAAGCTAATGATCCTAGTAAGAGTCATTATATTATTTCATAGTTCTGTATAACTTCTAACTTATCAACTATTCAGATTCTATTCTTTCATCTCCACTTCGACGAAAACCAGCTGTTTCTCCTCCTCGTGATGCTGAGGGGTTAGCCAGTCAACTTTTGCATGGCAGTTTGAGATTGACAGACAGTCGACGGGCCATTCTTTCTTCATCTGGTATCAAGTTAGAGGAGAGAGCGAGTGCTTTACAGAGACAAAAAGAGGAGGAGGATGTGGAAGAGGAGGAAGAAGAGATGATGGTGGAAAAGAACATCTTTGAAGGAACAGAAAAGGATTTGAGCAAGCTATCTGTTAGCAGTAGCATAACTGAAGAAAATGAATCGAGAATGCAATGGAAAGTTGTTGAGACTCACTGTAATCCAACTAAACGAAGAAGAGGGAGGAGAAGAAATAGAAGCTATCCTATGTCTTTTGAAAGAACTCGTCGGAGACGTGACACACGAGAATCCCGAACTCAAAATAGATTACCAAGTGAAACTAATGATACCGAAGTTGGGCGTGTGCCTTTAAATGGTGTCAGTACACGTACAAGAAGTGAAAATAGGAGAGTTAACTTAGGTAGTTCATCTTCTCTGGGAGATGAAGGACTTGGAGAATATGGTAATGATAATAGACAGCTCTGTTCACCACCCTTTCCTGAAAACACCTCTGACCATCATGCTGTAGAACATGTTGATAAACATCCCATTCCCACTGCTAGTACCATCAATGATTTGACTGTTTCCAGTACAATATCTTTGAAAAGGAAAAGAAAGCACAGTACAGAGGAGAGTGAAAGTGATACACAGACTACTAAACGGAAGAGAAAGTCTAGAGATATTGGTCGAGAAATCAACAAGGGATTCATGAAGGGATTGAATGGTATTACAAATGGTTTACCGGATCAACTCCCTCTTCAACCACTTGAGCTTGTTTGGGCAAAATGTAGAGGATATCCATCATTTCCAGCTTTGGTAAGAGAGAGAGTATAAAATTGATAATTGTTTAGTTTTGAAATGGTAGTCAGGCAAATCTTATTATCCAGGGAACCAATTGCTCTTCATGGATATCATTTCAAAATTTCACAGCTCTTTCCTGAGACGTTACTAATAAGATATCATTTTCTTTCAAGTGTTGGTTTAGTACTGCTGGCCACTTTTAGTTATAGTTATAGCATGCCTCGATTCTGAAACTAACTTAGTTTAGTTATAGTTTCATTAACTAAAAAAATATTAGGCTTATTAAAGTTAACTAAGCCAATTTTAACTTTAGTTATAGTTATTACAGTAGACTTGTAATTTAGTTATAGTTTAGTTAACTAAAAGTCACAATGCCTTATTAAAAGAGATTTTAGTTATATTTAACTACCGTTTTCTTTTTACAGGTAATAGATCCCGACATGCCTTCTGACGGTCAGAAAGTGAGTGGTGAATTTATCCAAGCACCCTCTGAAGAAGTTTTAGAACATAGAGAGAAAAATCCACACAACACTGTCTTGGTGAGGTTCTTTGATGGGAGAAGAAGTTGGTAAGTGAATGTATGTGTGTTTAGTGTTTACATAATTATGTTTCTTTGTAGGCAATGGTTGCCTCCAAGTAAAATAGACCGCCTTGGAAAAGATAAAGACTTTGACGTCACGCAGATAAGTATTAGTGGACCAAGTAAGAGATCCGTACAACAAGCATACGAGAGAGCAATGAGACATAGACGAAAAGTACTTAAGAAATTAAATACAGAGGAGGATTCCGATAACATTAGCTCTTCATCATAGCATTTTAAAATATCACATTTAAATAATTATTCTTCATAATATTATATGGAAACTTTCTTTTCCTTTACTAACTTTATTAATCTTTTGATTGTTAATTTTACTTATCAACTCACATCTGTTATAACTCTTTTCAGATAACTATTTTTTTCATCATTTTTTGTGTCTGTTTACACATGCATTCCAAAAATAATTTCAATAATGATGTGTTGAAAGTTTTATGTGTTGACAATTATATTTTGTACTAATTAACTGCTTCACAACAACAATCTAAATATCAATTGACTGACATTTTACTTACCGGGTATTAATAATAACATTTGGGTATTGTGATTATGGTTCCGTCATAAGGAATGATGATGAAGTAATACTAATTGTGTATTCTGTGATTTAATAAGTATTATAATTAAACTACTGTCAAGTCCCCTTGTATAATACGTCATGATAATCCGTAAACCCACAAACAACATCTACACCCCTGTGGCCCTGGAGTAGTCTAGCATAGCAGCCCCTTTGCAGAGTGCTATGCCAGACTAGTCCCAGACTGCCCAGAGTTATAAATAAAGTGAAATCTGAAAATAGCCTAGCGTAGCTGCAGAGTGCTGTCAGACCAGCCCCAGACTTGTAAATAAAATCAAATCTGAACATAGCTAAGTTATAATGAAAGCTTACAGTTGAAACTAACACATGGGAGTAGAGCTTATGAGTAATGCAATTGTCTTCTAATGACATTCAGATCAGTGTGGTAACATAATTATAAAATAGGTTAATCTTTTGTGAAAATGGTGGCTTTCAAAAAAGCCGGTTAAGAAAAAATAACAAAATAAAGAGAATGCAGCAGTTTACTTGCTGCTGGTGTACTTGGTTACTGCCTTTGTACCCTCAGAAACTGCATGTTTTGACAGCTCTCCTGGTAGCCACAGACGAACAGCAGTCTGGATTTCCCGACTGGAGATGGTGTGTTTCTTGTTGTACTGGGCAAGACGAGAAGACTCGTTGGCAATTCTCTCAAAGATGTCGTTAACAAAGGAGTTCATGATGCTCATGGCTTTGCTGGAGATACCAGTTTCGGGATGAACCTGCTTCAACACCTTGTAGATGTAGATGGAATAGCTCTCCTTACGGGTCTTTCTTCTTTTCTTCTTGTCTCCAACTGGCTTTTGCTTGGTGGCAGCCTTCTTCTCTCCTTTCTTGCTTGCTACTTTGCCTGGCATTCTTCTTGATTTCTTTTCTCGCTTGCAGTGAAAAACTGAACTGTTCACTGTCTGGTCTCCCGCTTTTATTGAAACCAGAAGATCAATTCGTAAGGATCAGTTAACAAGTAGCCAATGAAATTACAGCAATTAATTTTACATTATTAAACGCAATCTGATTGGTTAACTTAGAACTGATCCGCGTAGTTGATCCTACTTTCGAATTAAAAGGCGGTGTAAAAGTCTTCCTGGACAGTCAACAGTTTTGTTTTACAACAACTTCAAAAGAAATACTTGATCAACATGTCTGGACGTGGCAAAGGAGGTAAAGCCCGTGCTAAGGCCAAGAGTCGTTCAACCCGTGCTGGACTTCAGTTCCCAGTAGGTCGTGTCCACCGTCTTCTGAGAAGTGGCAACTATGCTCAGAGGATTGGTGCTGGAGCTCCAGTCTACCTTGCTGCAGTGATGGAATACCTAACTGCTGAGATCCTTGAGTTGGCTGGTAATGCTGCTCGTGACAACAAGAAGCAGAGGATCAACCCACGTCATCTTCAATTGGCCATCCGTAATGATGAAGAGTTGAACAAGCTCTTGGCTGGAGTCACCATTGCACAGGGTGGTGTACTTCCCAACATCCATGCGGTCCTTCTGCCCAAGAAATCATCTGGTTCTGGCAAGAAGCAGTCTGAAGACTTCTAAACATCTTTTTTTTTTTTTTAACCTCTAACATAACGGCTTTTTTAAAAGCCACCATATCTACAAAAGATTCACCCAGTTTATCTATATGTCTGTGTGTATGGGGGCATTCTGTATGTGTTTGTGGATTTGGGTACGTAGTACAATTATTACTACAATAATGAAAGTATATTCATGAGTTGTTGAAACCACTTCTATTATTCATATTGCTTTAGTATCCATTCAAAACAAGTTTATGTCCCACCACACCCCATGTCCATATTAATCAAGAAGCAAAATGCTTCCCACAGCTGCAGGCTGGTGTACAATGTACATTAGTGATGGGCGATACCAGAAATTTCCGTTTCGATACGATACCAAGTAGTTTGGGATTGAGTATCGATAGTATTAAGTACTGGAATGAGTACTGGAAAACTGCGCATGTTCAGTAACACACTGCCACGTGTTACTGAGCATGCGCAGTTCTCCACAATGGCGAACTATTTAATTATTATTATATAATTAAAATTTATAATATAAATTTAAAATATAAAACGTCAGGAAATGCGTGTGGTAATGAATTATAACGTCATAAAGTGGGTGTGGATTCGGTACTCGATGCCAAGACCAGTACTCGATACCAGGAATTGAAGCACTGGTATCGAATACTCGAGTACTTTGGTATCGAATCGCCCATCACTAGTGATGGGCGATACCAGAAATTTCGATACGATACCAAGTAGTTTTGGATTGAGTATCGACAGGGGGTGGCTACGCAAGACTAACAATTTGTGAATCATGTGACTTGTTAATAACAATTAAAAAAACAAATGATGTGAAGAATGTTCAAGATATTTAATAGACGACTATCACTCTCTCATTTCACCTTCCTCCTCCTCATCCACTCCCCGAACATATAAAATATTGTTACATCTGTAATCAGAACAAGGAATAGTATCCTATGATTGTGAGCTAGCATATTACTTGACATGCCACACCCATAACTAAGCCTCCCAGCCCATCCCAGAACAACATATAGGTATGAAGGATTTGTTTTCAATACTCAGAATAACTACCCAGATGTTTCGATTACTTTACAGCATTCTTCGTCAGTGGTATAGAATGGTACCACATGGTAAATAAAATGTTAAAAAAGTATATGGCACATAAGTTGAAACTATCTAAAGAAAGTGGGATAGATGGATGGGCCTGGCCATTATTAATCAACTTCTATATTATTAGCATGCCACAAATATATCACCTTTGGGAAAGTGATTGTTACTTGTTGTGTACACAGCATCAAAGGAAGATGCATTTTGGTGGAAATCATCATTCTACCTTGTTGATCACATGACTTCCACTTATTTGTGAATTTCAATTGGTCAATAAACAGCCAATTGAAGTAAGCGACTGCAAGCCACTTAATGTCCCTTGATTATGATTATAATTATGTACTCACCGAATCAAAACTTCTCCAAGGTTACCAGTAAGTGTAGCATCAACATATTCCTCGGTATTAGCAAGCTAGAGAATTAAATATGTTCCTTAATCATTATAACAGGTGATATCTAAACCACAAATGAAACCATGGTTCTCTATTAGCATGGGTTGCAACAATGAGAAGATTACATGTACATAATAGTCTCATATCCAGCCATTCATGCCTAGATGTTTATATTATTTCTTGCCTATCATCTGATGGCAAATTTAATAGTACATGTATAAACATTAATTTAATTAACTATGATTCTCTCTGATCAGACATGACACAATGCCTCCAACCCCTTCTGAGTTTCATACAGCAGGGGGATGGGATATCCCTACCCACTAACTTGAGTTTCCTCCATCCCTGGATTTCAGGCCAAATTTATTTCAACATGCAATAACATCTTAGCTACAAGCTTTCTGAGGCATACATACAGAAACAACCTCAGAGAGCCTAAATTTAAAACTTTTCCTAGGGGAGCACCCCTAGTTCGCCACCCCCAGGACCAGTGTGCCCCTCACATGATCGATGTTTTCCCCTCCCTAACAAAAAATTCTGTAAGAAACCCCGCCATAAATTATACGTGTTGGAGGCATTGTGTGATATGAAATATTAATGCGGTGCCATTCTAGTTAGTTTATCAGATAGTCTTCACTCTGGGCATGACCAACTGGGGATGACATAAGTATCATAAATGGAGAACAATAGTGTGCATTAAATAGATAAAGATTGGGAAAACAACACCTCGTTAATATTCATATTACATCACAAAAGCATGGTGTAGTATGAATATTAACGAGGTGTCGTTCTTGTAAGTTGATCCCTACTCATTAGTACTAATCATGTTATTGAGTAGACTCACTTGTACATTCATATAATTGTCAGTGGACACGAGAATTCCTTTGTACTCCATTCCCCATTTTAGCTTAACAACAACTGGTTTACCAGTCAATCCATTAAGGAAAGGTTTAGGATTCAGTGGCATTGTACCCTATAAAAGAAAACACAATTACTTATGTCCTATTATTTTCTGATACAAACTTACAGCCATTTCTTGCTCTCGTCAGTACCACGTTGTCGTAATAATGATATTCATTACTTGTAATTAATTAGCAGGGGCATTACATGTTTATCATTTACCATGGTAACCTAGAGAAAAACAGGTGTGTTACTACAATCGAACCGCCAGTCTGCTGCTGGGTAGATCCTCCCATTTTCCAGTTCACTTGAGGCTTTATCTCTCCTTTTTGCAAGACGAATTCACTCAATCAAAGTTGCAAAGTACTATTGCAGTTGATTTGCAACTAGAAGGTACGCAATTTTCTTGGAGTTGCAGTATTCGACAGAAAATATAAAAGGGCGTTACTATGGCTGCTCTACAAACTGTTGTATGTTTACTAGCTGTGTTAGCTGTTTCTTATGGTCAATCAGGATCTGGATCAGGATCATCAGGCAGTGAGCTGTTATAAATATTAATCATTATTATTATGACATTGCATCCCAATTGATACAATAATGATGTACACACTGATACCAATTGAACTATAAATTATATATATATATAAATATCATTTCAAAGTTTGTAGCACTTAATCATCACCTACTTATATAGACTTTGCAACTATACTTAATAACGATAGCACTTAAATATCATTTAGAATTAAAAGTTTGTAGCAGAGGGACCAACTTAATCATCACCCACTTGTGTACAACTTGCGTATAGTTGCATATTGCACAACTCACATATACAAACTACTTGTTATCATACACACAGCATCTTGTGCAGATATAACATGTTGGGGAGGTGGTACTTGTATTGACGATGGCAGTGATCCCTATTGTGATTGTCCAATTGGGAAAGCTCTATATGATGATCCCTACTATTGCGAAGGTAAGTCAAACTAAACTGTACCAAGTGACATACGTAATGTATTACCATTATGAGATCAATTGTTTGGAATATGGCCTGCACAGGACCCTCGCTGTCGGATTAAAATAAGTATACAGGCACTGAGAATTAGTGCATGTATACTTTATCAGTGAGGATCCTGTGCAGGCCGTGATCATTACCACTAGTGTTATTTCAGAACTGTTAGACAATGGATGGATGGATGGATGGATGGTTGGTTGGTTGGACGAATGGACAGACAGATGGATGGATGGACGAGTGGACGGATGGATGGAGGAATGGATGGATGGATGGATATATAGATATGTAGATAGATATCATGGTGTACTACAGCCAGGATTAGCAATACCAGTATTCAATGTGACATAATTATTTATTTATTTCTTTTATGATATAGACTGCGAAATTGGTTACTGGGGAGAAGATTGTAAAGTAAAATGTTCTGATACCTGTGGCGGAGAAGGTCGTATACAGTCTTGTGATGCAGTTAATGGAACATGTGTATGTAATAAGTGCTGGGATCTAAGTGATGAAGGAACTTGCTCAGTTGGTATGTATCCAGCAACAGATAGCAAACAGCAACCTGTTTAATGCAGCCAGGATACATAAGAGAATCACATGATACCATAGCAACAAGTAGTCTAAGCTTAATTCTGCGATAATAATTGAGATAATACAGTTTAGTTTTATCTTGACTTTGTGTAATTCTTAGGTTTTATGCTGGCTAAACTGTACGTATATATTTACTCCACTATATAGTTATAGTTATGATTATCACATATAGGTACTGGGGAATCTCAAGGCTATGCATGCTATTTGGATTTCATTGAATCAGAGGACAAAGTGAGATGCAATTATGCAATATTATGTAACTCTTATTTACTATTATTTTAGAACTTAGATGACTATGCTGGAGAAATTCCTCGTCCTCATGAGAATAGATTACTTGATTTAGCAGATGAATTGTTTGATGTAAGTTATAATTACATTTTAATTGTAGTTAGTATATGGGGAAGACAATATGAGTGGTATAATATTATTAATTCTTTGTGCTGTTTGTGAATCAAAGACCTGTTGCTTCACAAAATTAGTCTTCTTCCCATGTCTTATTGCATTGATTAATCTTCTCTACAGGATCCTGGCTCAGTGATACAAGATGACACAATTAGTTTGACAATTATTGATAGAGATGATGTGGGAGCTAGACCTCTTAGCAGGGTGAGAATTAGCCTCATTCCCAGGCTCTCTGAGTGTACAATCAAAGAGCCTAGGGATGAGTCGGAGAATCAAAACTTCGACAACCAAATTTTATGCTTACATATAACCACAAAACTTAAAGGTACCATAAAAAAAGTACCAAAACCCAATTCTAAAGAGTAAAGACAAATACATAATTATTATGTGGTTTTTTTTTGGACAATCAAACAAGTCCATTAATTACATACAACACTTCTTAAAGCATTTACTGTATATAGTTAGCAAAACTAGGTCTACTGTAATAATTATTAACAAGGAAAATTGACCAAGAATGGGCACATTTAGTTAGTTAAACTACTAAAGTAAGACGAATATTAATAATTAACTATAACTAAAATTGATTAGACTTCAAGAGAGGTTCAAATTTATACTTATATATATTTTATTTTAGTTTCAAGTTGAGCTTAGCGGAGGTCCTGGAGACCCTAATTACGACAGTGCTATTGAAACGATACAAGACAGAGTTAAAACTGGAGAATATCGTGGCACACTCATCATTGATGAATCAGATGGTGACTCGGGCAAAGTCACTCTAAATGTTTAAAAAAATTAACTATTATTTAAAAACTATTAATTTGTGTATCTCTTTTTCATGTGATAGTCATACTATAGGTCATGTGATCTTTGTGTTGCTGTGTAACATACATACTTATTATTAAACATACTCAATATTGTAGTTTAAATAAATACATTTGTTTTGTCCATTATAACACCATTTCTTTCTTTGGTTGTGAATGTTCGTTAATGTTAAGAAATGTATTAATAATAATAATAATGTGAGATGAAATTAAATAATACTTAATCAATAGCATTAGCGAAGGTGTAAGTAGCCACACCCCTTTTAAATTAAACTAATACATATTATGTTACATGACATACACTAAAAATTATGGGAAGTTGGCCTGCTGTTATCTCTCTATCTTCAAAGATATCTATTTTTTGGCTATCGAGAATCAGAGATGTCTAATGTTGTTCCAAACAGCTGCATCAGTTGTTCCTCGTAATGATGAAAGTTACGTTGCATGACTTCTTTACATGGTCCTAATAGTCGCTCAAATGCACCCACTTCCAGAACTGAGGAATGGTGTGTGTGTGTGTGTGTGTGTGTGGAGAGGAGACCATGGTACATGGGGCATATGGAAATAACATCAGTTAAAAGACATGTTTATCGTGTTTTCAAAAATAGTACTTTAAATACTTCTTTTCACTGGGGGACAGTAGCGTTGTTTTAGTTAACTATAAATATAAGTAATATATACACCTTTTAGTAATACAGATGATTTTATAAGTCTATTGCACTAACTAAAATGAAAAATGGCCAATAATGGGCACTTCTAGTTAGTTAATTAAAACTAAAACACTTTTACTAAGCTTAATATTATTTTACCAGTCATATAACTATAATTAAAAGTGGTCATTATTGTCATAATAAAACAACACTAGTGGACACACACATAGACACTTGTAACAGCTATAACCCTCCAGAGTGGAGAAGGGTGGGTGCATGAAGTAATAACCAGTAATAACCAGTAATAAATAGTTGTTAGTAATGATATTTTGTATCGCTGCTTACCAGCACATACAACTTCCCCTTTAGCATGTACCGAAGCTGCACGAGGTTTATGAGTAAGAAGAGCCAGTTCTGTAATAGAAAGATAACAATAGAAAATTTGAAAAATAGAAGCTTCTCAAACAAACCTCCAAAGTATTGTCCACTAGTACAAGTAGTCAATAGTGTTCCTTTTCCACTCTAAAGGAAATATTGAAATAAAATCAGATTTTTAGTAATTTTTAATTCATACGTTTAAAACATTAGTGATACATTGAAAGAGTTTGCACTGATATTCCAATAAAACAAAAATTAGTTTAGATATTATACTGATAACTGATACCAATCTGATATTATATCTACCTTCTGGTTTCTGATTCTTTCAATGAAGGCGAGCATTTTCTCAATATTAATGAGTATTATAAAACCAATTAATGATGTTATAATCACAAGAAATGACATTATTAGCAGGGATGCACCGATATCATGATCGATATTTGTATCGTTGCCGATACTCACAGTATCAAAATTGTATTGGTATCGGCGATTTCAGCTTTTTCCTAGTGATTTAGCCACGTGCTCAATGCGCATGCGTACCTGTTGAGCACATGTGTGCAATAAACGGGAAAATGGCCGATTGACGTAGAAGCTCAGTTTGAAATTTCTTCAAGATATGTATTGAAGATGAATCAAAGGCTACTTGTGATGTTTGTAAACAGAAGTATAGTCGTGGTGGGAAAAAAATTAAAGGATATACTACATCTTACATGAAAGTTTGCATACACAATTAATTGGTATTGGTAATTGGTATCGGAAAATGTTTTTAATATATAATTGTATCTGTATAGTATCGGTAAATTGTGGTATCGGTGCATCCCTGATTATTAGTACACTTATTACAATATTGGTAGAAATAACTGATAGTAGAAATAATTGCTGATAATAACTGATCTGATTACCAATCAGATTATCAGTGCATCATATGTCATTGATGTATTAATGTGTACTCACACTATCCAGTCGAGTGATAACCACTTCACCTTCTTCAACAATGTAGAAAGTGTCAGCTGCGTCACCCTGTATAGTGATGTGTGATATTGTACAATGAACATTTAGTGTTGTTTTAGTTAACTAAACTATAACTAAAACCCCTTTTAGTAAGGCACTGTGACGTTTACTTAACTAAACTATAACTAAATTACAAGTCTATTCTAATAACTATAACTAACTAAAACTAAATTTAAGCTTGGTTGAGTCATCCTGAAAGATTTCCTTTTCACTATATAGTCAAATAATTTTATTTCAAAAAAAAATTATTTTGAATGGAAAAATTACCAGACGTTTCGCTTACTTTACTTCATCTTCAAACTAAAACCGTTTTAGTAAGCTTAACTTAATTTTAGTTAACTAAACTAAATTTTGAGAAACCAAGCATACTATAACTAAAGGTAGTCATTACTTAAACAACACTATATTGTGTATGTATTAATGTATTATGTGAGTACATGCATGATGACTTGAGATGAAAAGAAAGAAAGAAAGAAAGAAAGAAAGAAAGACAGGCACCTGAGGTAAATGAAAAAATGAAAAATGAGTTGCCTCAGGCGTAATACAATATCAATATTGAATGAAAATATCGACATTTTGATAGGCTTCCTGAACGGCGAGAGTTTAAAAGTGATCATATATTCAAAGCTGTTTTTCAATTTTCTGTATGGAGTGTCATTATAACAGGATAGTGTTGTACCTATACCTATACCTATATATATATATACATGTGTTCACTCCTTTTTCTAGTATATGTTCATGTGTATCACTAATTTTTAGGACTGCTCTATATAGCCATTTCTGTTGGAAAATGAAACTCACAAACTACTAGAAAAAATGGAAATAGCGCAAAAATATTATCCCGACTGCTTTTTCTACAGTAAAATAGTACTATAAAGTTTCAAAACTTGGTCTGTAAAGTATCTGTATCTGCCCTATACTACTTGCCTAAACCTATATTTACCTACACCTTGGTATAGGCACCTATATATTTACCTATACCAGTATAGGTACAACACTAGTACAGGGGAGGATATAATTGATAAACATTTTATTTTAAACAAGCTTATAAAAAACAACATCATATAGAGTGGTTGATTGTAATGGTCACAAGATGTTATAACTATTTTAAGTATTGATTTAAGAGTGTACCTCTTTAATGATACAATCACCATCTGAAAAATATTTCCTTTCCAGAGCATCCGCTAAGTTGAGTAATTCATAAGGCTGAGATAAGATTGAAATATATTTAACTTTGAGTTTAGTATTAGTATATAGTACACTCACTTCTAGTGTTTTCAACATCGGAACTGATTCTAACAACGATTGATACATGACTCTCTGTCAAAAAGAGAAGAGATAAAAATGAATTGGAATTAAATATGAAGTGAGTTAGAGAGGAGATGAAGTGAGTTGAAGTGGAGAGTCACTGGAGATGGTGTGAGTTGTAGGGATAGAGGGCGAGTCAGAAAGGAAATGGAGTGAGCTAGAGAGATGATTGTGAGTAGATATTCAGTAAAAACCTTTCTACTAGCACTGTCACACAAAATCCTTTTAAATGTTCTTCTGTCTAGTCCCCAAATTACACCAGGGGAGTTAGCTATAACAGTGGCTGCCCTATAGCAAAATAATGATGTTATCAATGAGCTGGGCGTGTGTGTGTGGGTGCAGTGTACAATATTACAGTTGGCCATTGGCCATTTTCCGAGCGAATAATTAGAATGACCGTTCAAATGTGCATGTAGTCAGTCATTTTAACCGGTCAATTTTTATAAAATTAGAAAAATGTTGGGTTGTTAGTATCATTTTGTAAAATTTAGAAATTATGTTTAATAATAATGTCACTAATAATTTGTAACATAATACATGTATGCATATTGTACAAGTAGTCACATGTCCAAGGAATTTAAAAAATGGCCAATCAAATATCACTTTGGTTGGCTATCATGGCCAGCCAAAATTCACATCAAATATTGTACACTGGGGTGTGTGCACAGTACCTTGGTGTATTATACATTAGAGCCAATTCTCCAAAAAACCCTTCATTATTATATTGAAATACCAGTTTTGCAGTTTCCCCATTTTTGGACTGAAGACAGTGATAAACACCACTGAAAATAAATAAAATGATAATTATAGATACGTATTTTTATTATGATTTAAAATCAAGCAATTTGATTGGTCAAAATGGAAGGCAAATAAGTACCTCCTGAAGATGTGCATGTATGCATGCATACATTTGTATAAGAGATTTTGATTGGTCAAAATGGAATGTTAATAACACATCCTGGAGATGTGTATAAGTGATTTATTGATCTGATATAAAGAAATATGATAGCTCAATTCAAATCTAGCATACACATGTACATACATACATACATACATACATACATATATACATGCAATCATACATACATAAATACATACATATATACATACATACATAAAATACATACATACATACCTGTCTATCACATAGAAATTATCTCCATCTTCACCTTGCTCAATTATTTTTTCTCCTATTTCAATCTAATACAATAATAGATCTACATATATACATATACATACATACATACATACATACGTACATACATACATACATACATACATACATACATACATACATACATATGTACATACATACATACATACATACATACATACATATGTACATACATACATACATACATACATACATACAAACATACATATATACAAACATACATACATACATATATACAAACATACATACATACATACACACATCTACTCACATACATACATACATACATGCATGCATACATAGATCTACATATATACATATACATACATACATACATGTACATATAACATACATACACACATACATACATATACATACATACACACATACATACATATACATACATACAAGTATACATAAATAATTCCATTTTTAGATGTGAATGAGATCATTAATTACCTTCTTTTCAAACATGGCATCCAAAACTTCATTTAACTGTTCCTATATATAAACATGTTTACACATTTTAAGCATGCATCATTAGTGATGAGGTATGACAGTGTGATGTCATAATAAGAACATTTGTAGTTGTGTACACATCTAGTGATGAGTTATGACACAGTACAGGTTTAAAAAACAGTTATTACTATTCCAGTAAGCTAAACAGGATTATATCTGCATGTTTACATATTATGTGAAGTACTTACTATTCATCAACAAAATAGTATATTTACAAATCTTGTTTCTGTGGCAGTGTTTTTATGATAAGCTCATATGGTGCATCATTGGCCCAAAGAGCTTATTTGGCACTGCACAGTTCTCTCTTTGGGCCAGTGGCGCAGTTAATTATGATTATATTGTCACTAACAGCATTAACTCTTAGTTAATTGGCTCAGGATGTATTCTCAATGGCGCACACACTAACCATTTTTGAGCCAATTTGGCCCAAGCTTCAAAACTTATCAAAAACTCTGTTCTGTGGTCACTCCTTGTGAAAGCAGACATGCACAAGCTTCTTGTAGTCATCATAATTATTAAAATGGTACTTCCTGGAGGGGTCTCATAATGCAGTACTTGTTTTTGTGTATTGTTAATCATTGGTGTGGCCTGGTCATTGCATGATGAAATACCTAGCTACTAAGAGAGGAAATGCTTGTCTCCAGAGGTCCACACAAAGGGGTGTGTATAGAACACAAATCAGAGTTTTTGATAAGTATTGAAGCTTGGCCAAATTGGCTCAAAAATGGTTAGTGTGAGAATACATCTTGAGCCAATTAACTAAGAGTTAATGCTGTGACAATATAATCATAATTAACTGCGCCACTGACCCAAAGAGAGAACTGTGCAGTGCCAAATAAGAAGCTCTTTGGGCCAATGGTGCATCATATGAGCTTATCAAAAACACCGAGTCTTTGATGATTCACATGATTAACCTATTATAATATATTCATGGTTTGGAGTCGTTAAATTAAGTTAAACTAGCTAATAATTAGGTGATAATGATATCATATATGGTCTACTGTGTATACACAATTAGGTGACAATTCAACCTCAATATATTATATTACAAATTGCATGTACACATATAATATTCCTATTTTTGGGGAATATCATGTATTTAGATAAGATTGGTATAGTATTATTTAACTTACACTTTTTATTATATTACTAATTCATTGATCATAAATTGATTATTAACGCATGTACATGTATGTCTTAACGAGTACCAAATCTGTTGTTGTATTTCTTTTGAAATTTTATAAATATGGACTTAAATTAATAACTTATAATTAACAAGGTTAGAGTGGTGGAAGTATCATCACATCAATGCTTAATTGCATTCCTATGACCACACCAAGGAATTGAGACAAGACAACTCCTTGGAGGGTGGGGTCTCCCTCTTTTATTCGTTTGGGTAAAAACCCGATTAATATTTACATTTAAATGTGGCTATTGGGGACTGAGTCCACATCAAATGGCTTATTGTGTCATGTTGAGTTTAAATATTATAATTTATAGTTTTAAAGGCATAATGTGTGTCCCAGTATGGGTTCAATAACCATGGTAACCACACTGTATGTGCAAAAAACATGAATTTGAAGAGGAAGCTTTTTCAATAGCATTTTTCATGAATGTATAATTAATAAAATCAGTTTCGATGAATTCATTTCTACTTTAGTTAGCTTCATGTACAAACAGTAATATCATTTTTGCTAATCCTTCTCTGTCTTCCTCCATGTTTCAATAATGAATACATAGATCACATTATATAGTAATCACTATTATAGCTAAGCCTTCTCCCTCTTCCTCCATATTGGATACATAGACCACATTATATAGTAATCACTATTCTAGCTAAGCCTTCTCCCTCTTCTTCCATAATGGATACATAGACTACATTATATAGTAATCACTATTCTAACTAAGCCTTCTTCCTCTTCCTCCATAATGCATACATAGACCACATTATACAACAAATTGATGTTAACTGGACTGACCTGGTCCAAAGCTCGAAATAGAAATATTTTCTGTACAGCACCTACCAGTCTCTTTCTTTGATCATCAGTCTTCGGATGAAGAACCTGGATATGAGTATAACGAGAGAACAGATTGTTTTAGTTAATAATTAAATGTGACCTAAATTTCAAAAAGGAACGCTATCCCTGCAAAATAGGCTCACCATTTCGTAATTTTGTACAGGAAGTCAATGAAAATTGATATCCAGGAAAGGTGACTATTAAGCTTCTTACATACCAAATTTTAATTTTCGTTGACTTATTTTTTAAAATAGCAGAATATCGAGCGATTAAAGACAAGCATTTTGCAGGTAAATGGTGTTATACTGAATTGGAATTTATGATATTCCAAAAGCCATAGAGATATTGGAATATGATATATTATCGAGCTATTGGTATCTCTACACAACACTAGGTGTAATTACTATTCATAATTTATGGCAATTCATTGTATGTGGACAGTCTTCTTTCTTCTCAAACACCCATATGTGTAACCATAGCAACATAAAGAAGTACAGGTGTAGCGATATATAGCTCATCCAAAATCCTTCTATTATTAAAATCATGCTATCATACATTACACAGCTGCAAATATTATCACATGTACATCAAGTTACATGTACATGTACAACAGCTTATCAAAAACACTGATGTACAATCTATGGTGACTATAATAATTATAAGAGTGATATACAGAATTGAGATTTTACTGATCTTCTCATAATAAACATAAAGAGCTGATATATCTAATGACAGCCAATACAGTGACTTATACAGGGAAATAATTAAGCTGAGGAAAGATAGGTGCAAAATTTCGCGAATGCACTTTTAACTGTGAATTTTTTCCCCACCAAACTTACATCATTAGCTACACATGTGAGCTGTTTCTAGCAAGATAATCACTCTGTTGAATCCGTGGTAGGGAAAAGGCGCCACTCTCACTATAATCACTACAGTTATCAATCCAAGTTGGATATTGGGGCAGGTATGCTGCTAGACAGTACAGTAAAGAGCTAGGAGTAGATCTATGTGAGGGTACTATGAGAGGTTTTAAAAGGTTTTCATAATAATTCATTTACAGTATAAATTTATTATATCTGAGAAATCACTAATGTTTTCATAAAATATTGATGACTATCAAATTTTGTCCCTGTTTATATCCTTGTACAGTATTACAACTACCTTTTAGACTACTACTCGATTGCTTCAATGAAAATGTTAATTTTCTCAATATTTATGTGTATCAAAAAGCTCTTAATCATGTCATTATAATATAAAATGATATTATTAGTACACTTTACACAACATCAGTATATCACTCACAACTAACAACTGATAGTAACGGATAATACACAATTATTCATGCATTCTAAGTACCTTCATCTCATCCTCTTCATCAGGATTATATGATTCAGCAAAAACAGACTGACGTCGATAGTTCATAGTACTTCGATAAGAGTCTGAGGGGAGCTCATCATCGGAATCTAAATAAAGTGAAGAATTTTTATCTTTTAGCTATTGTGCACTTTATATAGTCTCACCATCTTGCAACATCTCCACTTCTTTCCCACTGCCATTAATGGCTTCTGATTCCATCTGTTCTCCAGCTCCCTTGGTAACCCCACCACGTTGATTTGAGACTTCCTGGCTATTGCCACGTTGTTCAACAAGGTTTGTAAAATATTGGGAGGCAAATTGTAACAAGTCAGTGGGCTTCTCCCTCAGAACAGCTACTGCGAACTCTTCCAAGAGTTCGGTTAGTCCCTCAGGGATGGCTGTACTCATTTCAATGAGTTGGATGAAAGTAAAAGGAGGAGGTTTTAAGAAGTGGCGTGCCCTCTCTTAGGCTTATACGTCATATTAGCTCAAATTGTGTAATAATTATTAATTTAAAATAATTAATATATAATTATAATTAAAAATAATCAAAGAATGTTCCACTTTCCAGTTCTTCTGTAAGAATTGAGCATTCGACGAGCTTTCTTCTTTACCTCTGGATGAGGATCATTATACATCCTCTCAACAGCTTCAACGATCTTCTCTTCCAAGTGAGTTGGAGAACCATCACCCAAAGCGTGTAAAGCCTGGTCTCTTACCAACCCATCCTCGTCATGAAGACATTCAAAAATACGGTCCCACAGTTCGGGAATATCTTGTCGTACGTGACATGGGCATAAGTCTTTTAAAGCCTTTCTTCTCTTCTTCGGGTCCAAGTCGTAAGTACGCTGGATATAATCATGAAATGATTCGTCACACATTTTGAGCTCTGAATTGATCTGAAAATATAGGATGAAGAACAGCTGAGTTTGGATCAAATTAAATGATCATTTCAGGAATTGTATTCTCAGTTGTTTGTAAAGAGATCACCGTATTCACAGCCCTTCACTGCCTAGATTTCCTTTTCAGTTTATGGATGTTCGCTTTTACTTTTTTTCTGTGAATTTTATTTTATTAATCCAGCTTAATTCTCTTTATACTGATTGAACTCCATTGCACAAGAGATTCGTCATTGAAACTGAGTGATTGAGATGCTGTTGTGCAACGTGCAGAAAGGGCGGGGCTTAAAATAAAAGTAGGTGGAGCTAACAAATTATTCTATTTAAAGCCCCTCTCTGATCCTGAATGGATGGTGATCAACCTGTTTCTAAAAATGACACGGTGCTTTTGATATACTTACACATAATATTTAAAGTTGAAGAGGAATTTTTTTCAGTCAAGATTAATACTGCAGCATGAATGTGATGCAACTTGACCTAATGGATAACTGTCCACACTGCACAATACGTATATATATGTAATGAATAGATAGTGTAAATAGATTGTCACTTATCAAAATGTTAGCCTGAGATCAGCAGTGTCCTGCTTAGACTATGTATAGTGGTGGTGGTCAGATTCTAACTTGCATTTAATGCTGTTTATTCAGTATATATATATTATATATACTTAATACTGTCTCAGTAGCCTATATACGTGAAACTGCTCTGTTGAGGACACCCCTGTATTAAGGATACTCACAAATGTCACAAACTATGCTTCATAATATAAATTCACTCCTGAAATGACGACACCAGGACTTTTATATTTGTCCCAAGGGTGTCCAGAATGGAGGGGTTCCACACTGTAAATGTTGTAATTTATCTCAGAGATGGTTAGTCCTGACCAGTGAGGGCATAGCACTGGATCAGTGTTATGTACATGTACATTCTTGTTCCATTAAATGTTTGGTTTGTGTTATGCCTATAATCTCCTTTAACAGAAGAGCTGTAAAGTAACTACTTTTCTATCTGCAATGTTTTACCATTATGTACATATACATGTAGATGTCAAGTGAGGAGACACAAGATACTGGAGAGGAAGAAAAGAGAAGATCTGAAGAAGAACGGGTTAGTCAACAAAATGCACCATAGTCTCGTTCCCAGACTCTTTAAATTAAAATGAGAGGAGACTGGGAATGAGACTAGATCCCCTAGGGTACTACTGTTATTGTTATTATTATTATTATTATTATTATTATTAGCAACAAGCTCTCCAAATTGCTGAAGAATTGAGAGTCAAAGTACAACAGAAAATAGATTTTCATGATAAAAATGCAAAAGCTGTTGGTAAATACATCTAATAATACACATCATGTTACAATACTTGAAATAATGTCCAGCATTTGGCCATTTTCCGGCCTTGTTTGGACAAAATTGCAGACAAATTGTTTCATTAGTTATAAAAATACATTAATCTCACAGTGAGGTTAACTATTAGTCAAGAGCAGTCATGGCCTAGTGGATTACATCTATATTTCATAAGACATGAATGGGTACAATACTGATTTGTTTATTTTCTGTACAAAATCACAACTTGGTGATCAAATATTGTTTTGTCCTGTTGTTTCTGCTGGACACTTTCAAAATGTATTTTGAGGACTGTAATGTATATAATTATTATGTATGTGTACCATTATGACATACATACATCACATTAGGTCGAATGGGAGAGGATCAACTTCGACGATATGATGGCAGCATCAAAAAGAATACAGCCTTTGCCAAGAAACTGGTGGGTTACAAAATATATTGAATTAATATCAATATTAATAATTACTTTCCTTTTTGTAGAGAGAACTCACTGAAGCTAAAAGAGAAGCGTTGACAAAAGATTTTGAATCTTTGAATCTGTCAAACTATATCCTGGAAGTTGTAAGTCACATGGCTAAATCACATGATCATAAGCAGATATCACATGATTTTCTTTGTTTTTATGTTTAAGGCTACTAGTATTGCAGAAGCTAAATTAAAGGTACACATACATAATTAATATTAAAATAATAATTAATTAATTATGTAATTGTCTAGACATATAGTAATACTATGAGTCATTGTAATACATATCCACAGTGACATGTATCTCTCGTACTTATCAATTGGAGGAAGACAATATACATGAGCCATATTGTTGTATCGTGGGTGTAATAACAATTAACTTATTCAGTGTTTTGTCCCATATGTACATGATGTTATCAGAGATGTAGTAAGAAAGAAAGAAAGAAAGAAAGAAAGACACCTGAGGCAATGGAAAAATGAAAAATGAGAGTTGCCTCAAGTGGGATTCAAACCCACGACACTCTGTACTCCGGACAGATGCTCTACCAACTGAGCTACCAAGGCAGCTTAGCTGGCAGGGTCCGAATCAAACATCTCATACGCCTGTATGAACAGGCTAACTGGACACATGTACATCAGAGATTACAGTAGTACTCTCTGCGTTTGGAAATCTCTTATATTATATATATAATATATATATAATATTATATATATAAATTACTATTATAGTTAATATAAATTTACACACATGTATACATGTATTCCCCAGCTTACAATATAAATTATCTAGCTTGCAGATGTTGGATGTGCTGTCCACATCAGTTCGCTGATTCACTGTCGATATAGTGAGTTTTCTGGAGTTCTAATGGACCAGCTTCAGAGAATATATTCTGTTGGAATTGATAAGGATGAAGACAAAGTAAGTGTATGGAGATATGGAGAGGAGAAAAGTATAAATACATACATACATACATACAAACACATACACACACATATATACATACATACATACATGCATGTACATACATACATGCATACATACATACATACATACATACATACATACATACATACATACATACATATATACATACATACATACATACATACATACATACATACATACATACATACATACATATATACATACATACATACATACATACATACGTACATACATACATACATACATACATACATATATACATACATACATACATACATAATTACATACATACATACATACATACATACATACATACATATATACATACATACATACATACTTACATACATACATACATACATACATACATACATACATGCATACATACATACATACATTCTTTGTGACTCACAGGGTGCAGTATCTACAAAATATCGTACTGGATTAAGGCTTCTTGGAGAGGTAAAATAATAAATTTTCTATAAATTGTGAGAGGATTAACCTACAAAACTGGGGACACGGGTTAATCTCTCTATTTGTCACTCCTTATCATTTATCATGTGCTACAGGAGCTAATCTCTTTACATCTTTCCTTTAGCTTGTAATATCTGGGATTGTAGTTCAAGACATTGGTATTGCACTTCTCTCTGATATGTTATCTAATATCATAACAGCTGATAAAGAAACTCATGCCCATATCGCCGTGGTAACAAGTTTTGCTCGTCAGTTTGCTGATGATTATGCTGGTTTCTCTCCTCGTAAAAATAAAACCTTGTTTACCAAATATGGCATTGAACCTCCTCAAGCTAAGGTATTTATAAGAGTTCATTAATAAGGTTTTGAGTATGGGCCAAGTTGATTCGCCAATAATCAAGAGTCATTCACGTTCACCATGACCTCAGAAAAATGTTCATGACTTTAGTTTGGAATGACCATCAGTCTTTCTACTGCACCATTTTCTATAATTATCCTTCCCATTCTTTTTTATGTATATCAAAGTTCAATCCATTACTTCATTATTGAGTTACAGTATAATCATGTATTAATCTTATGACATTAAACTATACACTATATTACATATAAAGTCGTCATATCATAATTTTGAGGTCATCATGAATGTGAAATGCAACGCAATGCAACACACAAGAGGATAGAATCTGATTCTATCTTTGCATCAGCTGGTTTGCATTTCACCAATCAGTTTTCAGAATTTTATCACAATGCAACAAACTCAATGCAAGACTTGCATCATTATGTGAACCCAGCCTTAGTGGAGGAATATGAAACCATATATACACATGTATATAAATACTCCCTAGCATTGAAACAAAACTCCATGTAAGAAACTCTACATATATTGTCCATTCTTCAAACAACCTCTAAGTCTGAGGCTGTGTCTACTTACTCCATTTTCAATTCTTTTCTTTCAGCTTATACCACAGGAGAAACAGGCTTTGTTTCACACCCTTCTGTTTGACTATTTCATGTCAGTGAAGCAATATTTGATACAGCAACACAAAGGGATGCACAAAAGAGCAAGAAGAAATCGACAGATATTACAAGTTAGTTGTTCTTTTAATTCTCATTGCATGGGCAGAGAGTCAGAAGTCATGAGTGCATGTGTGCGTGTGAGAGTGTGTTTGTATGTGTACATGTATATGTGAGTGTGTGTATGTGTGTACATCATATATATGTGAGTGTGTGTATGTGTGTACATCATATATATGTGAGTGTGTGTATGTGTGTACACGTATATGGGAGTATATGTATGTGTGTACATCGTGTATATGCAAGTGTGTGTGTGCGCAACGTGTATGCAACATTTTACTGTACAAAGATGACTTAAATCCAGCTATCAACTGCTATCAACTCACGATCACTATATACCACTTCAAATCCATTCTCTAATCTAGCGAATTATATATATCAAGGTAGATATTATCATCTTGAGTTCAGGGTATACAAGTGAATATCACTTCGCTCATGTTTTATTCTTGTCTTGACCACACCTCTTGTGTTACAATGTATTTCAAAAGGTGCTTTAACTATTACTTATAGCACTATGACACTCAACATCAAAAGTACGGACAGTTCTCGTACTATATTTCCCGTACAGCACTTGCGCCAGTGCTTTAACTAATACATACGTCAAGTCTCTAATGAACATCTCTAATTCTGTGTACTCTAAATACTGGGTATACAAGTGTAACTCCAGTCTTAGTACACATATTCTTGATTCAAGTAAAGTACTCGTGATTATAACAACTGAATCGTGAATAGCACACATAACATTTATTTTATGTCATAGTTGCCTATAGCAACTGTTATGTGTTACTTGATGTGCTTTATACAAAGAGCTGAACAGACATATTTATATAGAGTAGAAAAAGATATTATTTTCGTTATAATCCAAATTGTCTTACTTATAGTGATGTACTGATAATTGGATCAGTAATCATTATAGGTCATTACTTCAAGTATCAGCTATTTCTGAGGTGTAATCGATATTGTGATAAGCGTATTAATAATATTGTTTCTTGTGATTATAACATCATTTATTGGTTTTATAATTATTGAGAAAATCCTCATTTTAATTGAAAGAATCAGAAACCAGAAGGTACATATATGTGTATATCAGAGTTTTTGATAAATTTTGAAGCATGGGCCAAATTGGCTCAAAAATGGTAAGTGTGTGCACCATTGAGAATACATCTTGAGCCAATTAACAAAGAGTTAATGCTTTTAGTGACAATGTAATTATAAATAACTGTGCCCCTGTCCCAAAGAGAGAACTGTGCAGTGCCAAATAAGAGGCTCTTTGGGCCAATGGTGTGCCTTATGAGCTTATGAAAAACACTGATGTTTATGTAATATCAGTTTATCAGTAGATATCTAATATTGGTGCATCGTTATATGTGCAACATTTAGTAAATAATTAAAAAAAAAAACACTTAAAAAAACTAATTGCTGTTGTATTGTAACCAGTTGTACATGTATACTGCAAGTGAGACAGCTTATACACACAAACCCCTGTCCGTGTCTTGCCTAAAGAGTCTCCTATCCCATGCTCACTCTCTCACCTCTATGCTCTTTGTTGCTCTTCTTTCCCATGTTCACTCCATCAGGCACTCAGTGTAGGCTTCTCTCTCACTGCTCTTCTCTTCTCTCTCATACAAAAAATAATATTTAAAAAAATGATGACATTTCTGAAATGTTTTAGGTCAATTTAAGTATGTGACATTTCAGTTGTGTGAACTAGAATAGAAGAGGTTGGAATTTAATAATGAGTATTATTTCAGCATTGATTTATATACATTCCAGGAGGAATTGAAACTCATGAAACCAATTGAGGGTTAAAATAACCCATTCATTTGTACAGTGTGCTGCTCACTCTCTCGCCCCAACTGTAGGCTTCTCTCGCTGCACTTCCCTTCTCTTTCGTACTCACAAAAAAATGGGAAACAACTCATTGTTGTTCAGTTGTACCACATGAACTGAGACAGCTTGCACACATAAACCTCTGCCTCTGTCTTTTTGCCTAAAAAGTGTTAGTCGTATACCGTGCTCACTTTCTCACTCTTATGCTCTTTGCTGCTGTTTTTTCCCATGTTCTCTTCCTCAGACACGTTAGGCTTCTCTCTCACATCACTTCTCGTCTATCTCGTACGCTCTCTCTGAATGTATCTTTCTTATTTAAAACTCCTGCAAGAGTACTAGCTGTCAGATACACCCATATCAACACCTGTATTATATTGATACGTAACTAATGTTCATCTCAAAACCTGTTTATAATAACAGGATAAATTATAATCTATGATAAAGAATACATGTATTGCGAACTAGTATATAGCACACTTGGGTTGTGTGTGATATAGACTACATGTATTGTGGATGTAAATGCTAGTATATAGTACACTTGGGTTGTGTGTGATATAGACTACATGTATTGTGAATGTAAATGCTAGTATATAGTACACTTGGGTTGTGTGTGATATAGACTACATGTATTGTGAATGTAAATGCTAGTATATAGTACACTTGGGTTGTGTGTATAAAGTATATGAATATAAATGCTAGTATATAGTACACTTGAGTTGTGTGTGATCTTGTTATGATAATCTGTTTTCTATATTGAAGTAATCTTCACATGACCTTACAATAAGTCATGTCTCTGTCATATCTGATAAGAGTCCTATTAAACTAACTATTGTTATAGGTGTGAGTCTGTGAATATAATTAGTACGTACATACCTGTACTTGTCATAATGGAGACAGGAGAGAACCAGTCTTTATTGAACAGGAGAGAGTCTAGAGATACCTGTATCAGGTGTTGTAGATCTTGTTGTGTAGGATGTGTCTGTTCAAAAGGAATACTACTTCTCTTAACATGGAGTGTGTTAATACATAGCTTTGGATATTACTTGATTTTTCAATTATTAGCAAACTTCTTTTTCTCCTTCAAATATTATTTCGTTGCTGTGTCAGTAGTTCAAGCAATTGTTTTCATTTTATATCCTGTTGCTGGCCTCTTGGGTGAAGTATGCTTTTCTCGAAAACAAATCATGATTGCTGCTACTATCCTTTCAATGATTGGTATAGTTATTGCTGTACCTACTGGTACAGTAACATTTTACAAATATGTGTTTTCAACTTATTACTTTACTGACACCTCTAGTTACTTCTTACTTGTTGCTGTTTGTGTTGGTCTAGTAATATATCAGTTTGGATTAGGATTATTTGAATCTAATGCTATACAGTTTGGAACAGATCAGTTACAATTTGCTTCTAATGACAAGTTGAGTGTGTTTGTAAACTGGTACTTCTGGTCAATGTACTTCATTAAAGTTCTACTTCTTGTATCTTTTTCTTTTTTGTTATTAAGTCCATTCGGTATTGCTATTTTAGGTGGTCTTTCGTTTATTTTAATTTGTATTACACTCTTCTGTTGTTGTTGTGGTTGTCATAGGAACCTCACTACAGAACCAGTTAGTCATGTCAATCCTGTTAAACACATATTCAAAGTTCTGAACTATGCAAGACATCATAGTCAACCTGTGTTTCGTAGTGCCTTCACTTATGGAGAAGTACCTTCCAGACTGGATCTAGCTAAGAACAGGTATGGGGGACCATTTACTACTGAAGAAGTAGAGGATGTTAAGACATTTGGTAGAATCTTGTTAGTCCTTACATCTCTGTTTGGATTCTTATTATTACCAAATACTTTATGGTCTTCTGAATTATTCTTTTTTGATTTTGAAGTTGGATATTTTTACAATCTCTATTTGCCAAACATCCAATCTATTTTACCTGTTCTACTGATTCCAGTACACATGTTGATTATAAGACCATGTTTTAATCGATACATATACAGGATCAGTATTCTAAACAAAATGGGAGCAGGTCTTGTACTAGTTGTGATGTCATTAGGTTTAATGACAGCTGTTGATATATCACTCTATAATGTTATTGAAAGTGTAAACTTTAGTTCCTATATCTTCTTTGAAAATCTGGATCCTCCAGATTATATTCTTTCATTTATAATCCTAACACAGATTCTTAACGGATTGTCACTGATATTAATATCCCTCTCTGCTCTTGAATTCATCTTGGCTCAGGGTCCACGTAGTATGCAAGGTCTACTCATTGGATTGTGGTATGCTTATCAATCAGTTTCTGTACTGTTTCAAATTCCTGCTCAACGTTTACATTCACTTCCACATTTTCATTACTGGCTAACTGTACTGGAGACTTGTTTAGCTGTTGTATCATTGATTGTATTCATCATCATATCTCGTTGGTATAAGTATCGTCAGAGAGAGGAATCATCTGAAATTAATCGACAGGCTATCATTGAGGAGTACACAGAGAGACAACTAATAACAGACAGAGAATCTTTTGATTATGATAATGAATATAATTACTTGAGGAATTATTCATATCGTACTGTCCAGTAATTAAACAGTTAGTATTTGTAGATAGTTAAGTGTAATATTTGTACTAGCATGTATTACAGGTATTGGTTTAATATGCACATAATTATTATATTATAATTAATTTTTTCCCATGAGGTGATCCTAGAAATTGTTCATGTGTGTATTAGTGTGTATACTTATACAAATGAATTATTCTTTACTATAAAACATAATGATGCATTAATGATCAGATGAGTAATCAATATTGGTCCATTATTATTATCAGCTAGTTTTGAGTGATGTAAACGTTATTGCATGTATGTACTAATGATGTCATTTCTGAAGATTATAAGCTTTATATATCCCATAGTTTAGAAAATTTTAATAAACGAATACCAGAAAGTAGATGTAATATGGTTTGTGTGTGGGGACGTCTTTGTGTGTGTGTGCAGGGGTGTGGAAACAGCCAGTCATGCAGGAAATTGTCCGATAAATCTTAGTGAATGTCCGGTAATTGAAACTAAACTGTATACAAATTATATAGGGAGCAGGACAAAAGTGGTAGAAATAGGTCAAAATATCCGGTAGTTGGCTCAATGTTTCCACATTTCTGTGTGTGCATGTGTGGGTTAACAATGATATTTTGGTGTTTTAGAGAATACTTCATTCTGCACACTTTGTGTGTCTGGGTGTGTTTAAAAACTTATTCAGTTATATACACATACCTCCTTACATGTCTTTACAGAGGAATATAAACAAAGCAAAAATCCATGAAAATCTATTCAATCATATTAAGCAATTGTCTACCCTACACACACATCACATGTGTTTTGACCAAATGTGGGCTTAACGAGGAAGCTAGAATAGCACAACAAGTCTTTTGACCAAATGTGGCTTAACGAAGAAGCTGGAATAGCACAAGTTGCTAATATTAACTTGCTCCCCCTGGAACCGACAGCTTTACACTCCCTCTGAAGGATGCGGCGATGAACACCTCCTCATTTTTTGAGGGTAGTAGGCGAAAAAAGCCTGAACCTAGTGGGGCTTGAACCTACAACCTTTTGATTGCAGGCCAGTATTTTAACGAGCAGGCCACTAGTACCCCTTACTTTTGTAATAGAATGATGATCTTATATACCAAACAAAATGGCTCCAAATATCTGTACTACACAATGACAGGAGGTAGAATAGACATATTAGACAAATCACGAATCATTAACCTAGACATTGTGGTTCTTTAAACAATAAACAAGAATATTATAGTTCCACATTCCTGCTCCTCTTCCTTTCTTAATTCACTAATGTTGCTTCCCTCTGGAATTCATTACCCTGCTATAACAAAGACATTAACTATCACAGAAAATTCATCTATACCTATTAATCTTCATCATTTATTCGATACTCTTTATCTTACCTACTTGTATGGGCTCCTGATATTAGCTAGTGAGTATCATTATAAATAAAACATATACTAGACTATATAATGTACTTAAAATGGAAAGTGCAGGAATACATGGAGCCAGTGCTCAATGTTATAGAGACCACTATCTCCATTGTTTGGTTTGATGGGATCAATTATGTGTGTGTTTATCCCCAGACATCTTCTCAAAGTCAGGAAACAGCAACTTTTGAGTTATACAAATTGTTATAACTTTATAACTGAATGGTTTTACAAAAAGCAAATTGTTATTTTTGTTTCTTGTATAATTTGACATTTGCAAACATCTCGTCCAAGATTCCAACTTTCTTAGTTTCAAGAACATTTGCCAATACACACAGATTTACAAAATGATTACCACCTACACTTTGCATGGTCTGGACAATTGATTGTCAAAAAGAAGAGAGGCTGGTTTGCCAGACTATACTTTGCAGTGAGGGTAATAACATTATTAGTTAATTATTAATTAGTAACCTTACTAGTTATGGGTCTTTTATTGAATAGGTTTCCAAAATTTAATAATCTAATGTTATGGTTAAACAGCTGCATGTAAAATAGCACATGTACGTCTCATAATAGAGAGGGGAGAGAACCAGTCTTTATTGAAGTAACAATTAGTAACCTTACTAGTTACGGGTCTTTTATTATTATAACTGAATAGGTTTCTTGAAATCTAATAATCTAATGTTATGGCTACACAGCTGCATGCAAAATAGCACATTTACTTGTTCGTGGCATAATGGAGATAGGAGAGAACCAGTCTTTATTAAACAGAAGGGAGTCAAGAGATTGTTGTAGATCTTGTTGTGTAGGATGTGTCTGTTCAAAAGGAATACTACTTCTCTTAACATGGAGTGTGTTAATACATAGCTTTGGAATTTACTTGCTTTTTCAAATGTTAGCTAGCAACAGTTTTCACCTCATATATTATTTCATTGCTGTGTCAGTAGTTCAAGCAATTGTTTTCTTTTTATATCCTGTTGCTGGCCTCTGGGGGGAATTATACTTCTCTCGACAACAAATCATGATTGGTGGTACCATCCTCTTATTGATTGGTGTAGTTATCACTGTACCTCCAGCAACAGTGGAACTTTTCTCTAGTGAGTTTTATTCACAGCTTTGTATTACTATTAGTTGTGTTGGTATAGTAATATATCAGTTTGGATTAGGATTAGTTGAATCAAATACTATACAGTTTGGAACAGATCAGTTACAATTTGGTTCTAATAGCAAGTTTGTGAACTGGTACTTCTGGTCAATGCATTTCAATACTAGTGCTCTATTTTTCTCTTTTTCGTTATTAAATACGTTAGGTCTTATTTTATTAGGTGGCTTTTCATTTATTTTAATTTGTATTACACTCATCTGCTGTTGTTGTGGTTGCCATAGGAACCTCACTACAGAACCAGTTAGTCATGTCAATCCTGTTAAACACATATTCAATGTTTTGAACTATGCAAGACATCATAGTCAACCTGTGTTTCGTAGTGCCTTCACTTATGGAGAAGTACCTTCCGGACTGGATCTAGCTAAGAACAGGTACGGGGGACCATTTACTACTGAAGAAGTAGAGGAGGTTAAGACATTCGGTAGAATCTCGTTAGTACTGACATCTCTGTTTGGATTCTTATTGTTACCAAATACTTTATGGTCATTTGAAGCTTGCTTGTTTCGTGACAACTCAGATGAGAATATAGATTATTCCGATCAAGTAGACATCCAATCTATTTTACCTGTTTTACTGATTCCAGTACACATGTTAATTATAAGACCCTTTTTTAATCGATACACATACAGGATCAGTATTTTAAAGATAATGGGAACAGGTATTCTACTAATTGTGATGTCATTAGGTTTAATGACGGCTGTTGATGTATCGCTTTACAAGTTCAGTGATTATAATGACAGTCCTCACAAGTATATTCTTTCAGTTATTATAATATCACAGATTCTTAATGGATTGTCACTCATATTAATATCCCTCTCTGCTGTTGAATTCATCTTGGCTCAGGCTCCACGTAGTATGCAAGGTCTACTCATAGGACTGTGGTATGCTTATCAATCAGTTTATGTACTGCTTCTGATTATTTCTCAACGTTTACATTGGTATGAATATTTTCATTACTGGCTAACTGTACTGGAGACTTGTTTAGCTGTTGTCTCATTGATTATATTCATCATCATATCTCGTTGGTATAAGTATCGTCAGAGAGGGGAATCATCTGAAATCAATCGACAGGCTAATGAGGCTATCATTGATGAGGACACGGAGGGCAACTTATAACAGATGGATTATGATAATGATTAATAATGATCTTACAGTAACTAAACATATAGATAGTTAGGTGTAATATTTGTGCTTGCATGTATTATTACTGCAGAAATAAAATCGTTAAAATAACTAATTTATTGGTTAGTACAGTGGCAAGGAATAGTAAATTATAATTTAATTAGTCGTGCAGGTTGTTATGACTGCATGGTGAGTTTCTGTGACATTATATGTACTTGTACCGCTTATAATTTAATAATTGCATGCAGTTTCAATTTACTGTCTAATAGATGTACACAGAAGCAGAATAAATGGTTTAATTAAGTCATTTGTAGGTTTCCAAACCTAGTTTGCATTTATGTGTGTGTATTGTGTATGTATTTGTGTGTGCATTATATGATTATATGAACAAATGTTTACTTTCAAATTACATGACTTTGAGTGACATTCAGAAACAAAGCCTCTTCAATCATATGTGAGTTAACTATGACTGTTAAGAGATCACTTGAATGTAAAACATTCTATTCCACTTTGTGTGTTTATAAAACTTAATGAAACAGCTTGCACACTTAAACCCTAAACACTATGTACAAGCTGTTAGATACACACATATCACACTTGTATTATTTTATTGTACTGAAGAGTCTTTATGATGATCCCAAACAATATGGCTTCAAATATCTGTACTACACAATGATAAACATATTAGACAAACCACAAATTCATTAACATAGACATAATTTATTTGTTCTTTAAACAATAAACAAGAATATTATAGTTCCACATTCCTGCTCCTCTTTTTCTCTTAATCACTAATGTTGCTTCTCTCTGGAATTATTCAGCTAACTATTAATCTCATTATTTATTCATATTAGCTACTAGTATGGGCTCCTGCTAGTGAGTATTGTAAAGTTGGGAAACGAGTTATACAAATTGTCATAACTTTATAATGGAATGGTTTTACAAAAAAAACAATTGTTTTTTTGTTCCTTGTCATTTGTAAATAGCTCATCTGAGATCCCTACTTCCTTAGTTCAATTCCAGACATTTACAGATTTACAAAATGTTTACAACCTACACTTTGCATAGTCTGGCGTCTGGCACAGTAAACCAGCCTCTCCCCTTTTCAACAATCAACAATTGTCAAAAAGGGGAGAGGCAGACTACAAGAGGGTACATTATTGAAATATAATAACCTACTAACCTAAGTAACCTTACTACTTGTGGGTGTTTGTTATTATAACTGAATACTGAATAGGCTTGGTTACACAGCTGCATATGAAATAGCTCATGTACTTGTCATAATGGAGACAGGAGAGAACCAGTCTTTATTAAACAGGAGAGAGTCAAGAGGTTGTTGTATCAGGTGTTGTAGATCTTGTTGTGTAGGATGTGTCTGTTCAAAAGGAATACTACTTCTCTTAACATGGAGTGTGTTAATACATGGCTTTGATTATTACTCAGTTTTTCATAAGTTAGCATCAATAGCTGGACTTGATACCATTCTCACATATTATTTCTATGCTGTGACAGTAAGTCAAGCAGTTGTTTTTTTCTTGTATCCTGTTGCTGGCCTCTTGGGTGAAGTATGCTTCCCTCGAAAACAAATCATGATTGCCGGTACTGTCCTTTCATTGATTGGTATAGTAATTACTGTATCTACTGCTACAGTAAGATTTTATGAAGATTTTTATTGTGGAGGTTGCTTGCCTAGCAGCTCTATTCATTACTTGTTGCTTGTTGCTGCTTGTGTTGGTATAGTAATATATCAGTTTGGATTAGGATTACTTGAATCTAATGCTATACAGTTTGGAACAGATCAGTTACAATTTGCTTCTAATGACAAGTTGAGTGTGTTTGTTAACTGGTACTTCTGGTCAATGTACTTTATTAAAACTATTACTCTATTTCCTTTTTTAATGTTCTTAGCTGGACTGGGTATTGGTGTTACAGGTGGTCTTTCGTTTATTTTAATTTGTATTACACTCTTCTGTTGTTGTTGTGGTTGTCATAGGAACCTCACTACAGAACCAGTTAGTCATGTCAATCCTGTTAAACACATATTCAAAGTTTTGAACTATGCAAGACATCATAGTCAGCCTGTGTTTCGTAGTGCCTTCACTTATGGAGAAGTACCTTCCAGACTAGATCTAGCTAAGAACAGGTATGGGGGACCATTTACTACTGAAGAAGTAGAGGATGTTAGGACATTTGGTAGAATCTTGTTAGTCCTTACATCTCTGTTTGGATTCTTATTGGTACCAAATACTTTATGGTCTTTGGAAACATACTTTTTCTTTTTTTTTGACTATTCAGTTGACAGTACATATATTTATTTTCAATATGTAAACATCCAATCTATTTTACCTGTTCTACTGATTCCAGTACACATGTTGATTATAAGACCATGTTTTAATCGATTCATATACAGGATCAGTATTCTAAACAAAATGGGAACAGGTCTTGTACTAGTTGTGATGTCTTTAGGTTTAATGACAGCTGTTGATGTATCACTCTACAAGTTTATTTTAAAAATTGACAGTCATATTGATGATGAAGACAGTCCTCCCAAGTATATTCCTCCAGTTGTTATTATAACACAGATTCTTAATGGATTGTCACTCATATTAATATCCCTCTCTGCTCTTGAATTCATCTTGGCTCAGGGTCCACGTAGTATGCAAGGTCTACTCATTGGACTGTGGTAGGCTTATCAGTCAGCTTCTGTACTGGTTCAGATTCCTGCTCAACGTCTACTTTATTCTGAAGATTTTCATTACTGGCTAACTGTACTGGAGACTTGTTTAGCTGTTGTCTCATTGATTATATTCATCATCATATCTCGTTGGTATAAGTATCGTCAGAGAGAGGAATCATCTGAAATCAATCGACAGGCTATCATTGAGGAGTACACAGAGAGACAACTAATAACAGACAGAGAATCTTTTGATTATGATAATGAATATAATTACTTGCGAAATTATTCATATCGTACTGTCCAGTAATTAAACAGTTAGTATTTGTAGATAGTTAAGTGTAATATTTGTGCTAGCATGTATTACATGTAATTGTTACTACACAAGTTTATGTATTGGTTTAATATGTACATAATTATTATAATTATAACTATAGTCATTAATCTTTTTTTTGGGATGTACTGATAAAAAAGATTCGTATGCGTATACTTATGATTAAAACTCTTTCATAAAACCTTCATTTATTCTGTGATCTGAACTTTATGATTATCATTATGAGTCAATTGATGATTATGTAATCAACTCTTCCCCACACATGGAATGGAGGATTATACTGTACTTTACTATCTGAAAGATACGATACTAATAAGTGAATATTATATCATATTCCCTTAAAGATTCATATCACTTACTGTTGCTGTTTGCTGACAAATTATATTTTATTTCAATTACATCTTTCCTGTTTTGTTTTCTACAGAGCAAAGGAGAGCTTTCAGTAGAGAGACAAGATGAAAATGAGAAGATGCAAAAGGCATATGAGAAACTTGTTAACAGTACATCGACACTATCTGTAAGATATGTATGTATGTA